>JAVQJF010036642.1:0-10544 GCA_036023855.1 Gadopsis marmoratus
TGCCACGCTGGCCTCCACCAGGAGCATCTTTAGGTTCAGCATCTTGCCCAAGGACACTTTGTTAGGAGGAGCCAGGGTTTGAACTGCCAACCCTGAGATTAAAGGACAACCTGCTCAATCTCCTGAGACCCAGCCACCCTAAAGATTTTAGGAATAACACCACACTGCTTGCCTCTGACAGACCGAAGTCACGAGGTAAACGTGAACAGACTGTACGTCGTCTCCGGCGTAATGCTGCCGTCGCTCTGGTGAAGACAGCTGGACTCGCTGGACGTCGTCAGACTTTATTGCAGTAAAGTTGACGTCAAAGTTTAAAGAGTAAAACTACGACAATAACCAAGTGAAGAACTCAGACAGCAGTTTGTCTGGTTGCAGCTCCCCTGACAGAAGACTTGACTCTTGTTTCCAGCTGGCTGCTTGAAATCTGAATCCTCCCTAAAACAGCAGCAGGCAAAGAATGAAATGAATATGAGTTTGTTTTCTGTCAGCTGACAAATGAAGACGGAGTGTGTTTTGTATTATTCATTACGGGGATTAATAATTCACTTGTTTACTTCACACATTAGCCTCTCTGGACCAATGACAATCATAGGGTGAAAGACAGAAAGTGATGAATGAATGATGAGTTTGGAACAAAAACTCATTTGCAGATGATGAAGTCACAGGTTTCTGGAGAAACCACGATGCCTCCAAAATGGATTCCTCCAGTCCACATGATATTTAGTGAATACTCACAGAGTTAGTGTCCCGGAGAACAGACATTATGATCCGACCTCAAACTCACCGCAAGTCACTGAACCTCGCCGTCCTCTGAGAGCAAAAAGAGAAATAGCTGCTGTCTGACACATGCAACGACACATGGATTTGGGATTTTCTCTTCTTAGAAAATATTTCCAAGACTCGACCAGTTTGAAGTTTCAAACAAGCAGGAGGCCGAACTGCTGCAGCAGAAATCACTCAACAGGCTGTGAAGGAAGGAATCTCTGTATTCCTATCTATTATAGTAGCTGGGACAAAGATCATCTTGCAGACTTTGGATGTTCCGTGTAGAGCTGGCCCTCAAGGTTTGCTCAAATACTGTGGGCAGGGCTTAAATTACAAAAACTGTCATATCTCCTGAACGCTTTGTGCTACTGCAACCACATTTGGTGGACATGTGTAGATATCGTGTCTGAATGGCAACGACCAATTGGGTACCATTTGACCAGTAGGTGGCGCTGTAGCAGCATTTTTTCATCTATGATCTGTCTGTATGACAGTGAGCAGGCGTTGCACTACTGAACTAAAACCAGGAAACGGCTTCACTCCACTCTCACACTCTCTCCCTGTAATAGTGATGATATAACATTTGCAGAAGTGCACAAACACACCTCACATTGTTCCCTCTGATACTCACACACAGATGTAAGCTGAGAGAGTGGTGTCAGTTATTCTTACTCACAGTATTCGGAGCGAGGCGACACGTCCCTTCTTTTACATTTTAAATGTGAGCAGCAGCAGCAGCAGCGTGAGGAGGAGCAGCTCTGTGCTGTTTTCATGCAGCGGAAACAGAAACCAGCATTATGAAACAGTGAGATTCCATCTGCTGGGTCTGTTTCATGTTGGGAGAACTGGCTGAGGGCTTGAAATGGATGGATGGGAAGAGAACCAAGACATCTGTAGATGTCCTCCTCATCAGCTCTGAAACAGCACATCTGAGCGGAGACTCACTGTGGGAACCGAACTCAGAGCAAGTCTCTTCCCCATTTAGGTCGTTGCTGTTGGTACGTGATCCATCATCAGGGCAGCTGCCAAACGGAGCAACAGAAGCTCAGAATATTTGACTTCAGCTACCCAGCAGACCTGAACTGAATTGTGGTTAATAATTCATCACTTAATGTGACCCCCTAAATGTCTGTTTGTCTGCCCTGCGATTGACTGGCGACCAGTCCAGGGTGTTTCCCTGCCTCTCGCCCAAAATGTTAGCTGGGATTGGCTCCAGCCCCCCCCCTGCGACCCTTCGGGATAAGCAGTATGGATAATGAATGAATGAATGAATGAATGAGTAAATTACTATTCTTTACAAAACACTCTGTGTAAACAATGTGACAAGTGACGCGATCATGTCGGCAACATTTCCAACTTATAGCATAGTGTTCCTCAACCGGACCAGTCCTTTTACTACAGAGCTGTAATCCTCCTCCTCCCATTCATCTTTCCCCTCAGCGTCCATCTTTCCAGCAGCACTGACCCCTACTGTTTATTTGTCCTCTTTCCCAGCAGAGGAAGTGTGTTTAAACTGATTTTAGTGTGTTGCTTACTGGCTGCATCTGACAGATGGGACGGTCTAAGCCTTTATAAGTCTCTGCCTCAGATTCATATCAACACCCGCGATTCAGACGAGGAGGAAGTCGACCGAGTTGACTTTGGTTTAGTCAAACAAACCATTCTTCACTCATTCACTTCCAGCTCCGCGACATTTCCAGACTCATAGCTGGAGCTGCGATCACTGTATTCTAACAACCAAAGCCAAGTCAAGCCATGTCTCTGAATGCTGTCCACTAAAATTTCACAGCGCCTGAGACCAAGTCCTTCCAACGCAGAGACCTAATATTTAAATATTCAAGGTGTGTGGCTGTACAAGTCACTCCCAACCCCCGAGACTTTGCTTTGTCGTCAGTCTCATGTCAACAGCTGTGTGTGTGTGTGGTTAGATGTCATTTCCTCTCTTCAGGCCGCCCAAATCCAAAGCTCCTCGCGCTCGCTCTGCTCCACATTCAGCCTCCTGAACACCATAATAGTTTGTTCTTCCACATAAACACGCCTTCACACACATTTTCATTTACTCTCTGTCGCACACAGCTTTGTGTGTAGGGAGGTTGTAGGGAGGGAGAGGACAGCGCTGTTCCACAAATTACATGCAGACGTTTTGCATCAAGTGTCAGCCCCCCCCTCTTCCTCCTCTTCCTCCTCCTCCTCCTCCTCCTCCTCCTCCCTCCCTCCTCACTTTGCTGAACTCTTAAGTCAAACACACCCTCGGCATGAGCCATGGCGGAGCGAACGCTGCCCACACGGGTTAGAAGCTGTAAAGAAAGGCAGGTTCTCTCCAGTGGGGATATGGAACAGCTGAGCGTGTGGAACAGGGCTCAGAGCCCGGTGGTAAAAACCCGTCTGCGGAGGTCCTTCAGCGAGCACGTGAAAGACTCCACCAACAAGGCTTGGGACGTCTTCTGGAGGAGCGTGAGGGAGAGGCGGCTGTGGGGTGAGTCGGGCTGCGATGTGGGTGCAGATCATTCAGCAGGTTGGCAGCAACTCGGCATGACTCAAGAAACTGATATTGGGAATGGGAGATAAGAGTCAAATGTGTCATTTTATATTTCAAACATCAGTGTATATCGAGTATATTTTGTCAGTCGGGATACTCCAGTTAGTTAAATACTTAGAATGTACTTGGCATCCATTGTGAGTCTGATGCTTTGTTGGCAGTTTTCTGGTCTCAGGATTAGACGTGAGGGAGCCGTGAAATCTGTCCTCACTGGAAAACGGATGTAAACACAACCTGTACAGACGTAGACGAGCTGCAGTGGTTAACGGGAACGTCACAGTTGAATCATATTTTCGCTGATTGTTTTTCGCGCCAGCGTGAGTTTAGGTGAATTCAGGCCCCGTGATCACAGCAAACTGTCTGAAAGCATCGGCCTCTGATTACGGAAGCTTGTGTGTATTGTTCAGTTGTCAGATATGTCATCATTAAAGGCACAATTATGTGTTTTTCACTCTTGTTTGTTTTTAGCTGGCACTTTATCGGTGTTGCTAGCTTGATAGCTAACTTCGTACTGCGATACCATCCAGTGTGACAGCAAGCCTGGCGTTTTCAGGATAGGTCGGCCTCGTTACTTTGGGAACTTAAAAGCACAAATTAAAAATATAATTCTGTAGTTTAACCATTTATTGATTCTGTCAGTGTTTTTCTTGTTATTTATTGCTTTGAGGCCCCGCGGAGCATTATTCAGCAGCTCATTACGTCCCCTCCATATTTGTCTTTTCTAATATTTTCGATTATTTTTGCTTGTATTATATGAAGCAGCCTACCTGCAACACAGCAAAGCGTTTCAAGGAAGCAGCCGCTGATGCTGCGACAGGCTGTGGTGACTGGAGCGTCGCCGAACGCCATAGCGTTGGTACAACCCACCCAAAAGCCCACAATGTACCAACACTAGCTTGTGAATCAAATTGAAAACCACAGCTACAGCTCTGTAAGCTGGCATGGCGCCATGTAAATAATTCTCCAAGAAAATAGGCTTCAGTCATTGGTTCCGCAGTTTGAAATGCAAGTTTTAAAAACAACGCGAAAGTTCAGTGCGGTGAACTTTGGGCGACGACCGCTTCACACCCCTACCGCCGTGAACGAACGTTCAATACAGCCGAACATCTGTTAGAGCTACTGACAGAAAGCCACACCTGCACACATTGGTGTGTATGTAAGCTTGCACACCGGCGTCCAGCTGGCTAAACTCTGACGACCCTGACAAAGTGAAACCATATTTGCGACCGTGAAAACCCCCCAGTTTTGGAGCTGGTCAGCAGGCTGCAGGACAGCTGAGAAGCTTTTAGTCACGATGCTGCAAACGTCATAACGGCTACATGCAGGAACTTCAGGGACAAACTGAAAAGCTGAGAGTTCTAATAATAATCCAGTCCAGACTCTCGCTGGGATCTCTGACTACCTGTGTGTGTGTTTAATTCAGACAGCTGCCTCTGCTTTTTGTGTGAGAGCCGATACCCGGCTCCAGCTGTGCGTGCACCCACATCTGTGTGTGTTTGGACTGAATCAACACATGACGTTGGAGCAGTCACGCTCACTGATTGGCTGAGACGGATTATGTAATCGTGTGCTGCGCTAATCCTGCAGCACACGATTACATACGGCAGAGAGAAAAACACAGAGGGAGGATCACGGCAATGGGTTCTGCATTCAAATGTGTGTATTTTACATATATTTATAGCATTTTAAATACCTTCCGAGCACCCACTGACTTCCAGTCAGCCGCCGCAGACGCCTGCACAAACACATGAGATCGGACGACAGGTAGAATTCATCAGACGACCGATATGATTGCTGAAGTACTGACATGAATATATATAGAAATCACAATTTTCAGGTAATATGATGCATGTATTTCATCAAATTAAAATTAGGGCAACCACCAATGACGTCTAACCGAAAGTTCAACGAGCCAATCAGCCCACAATCCTGATTTTCCTGTCAGGCACTTCCATTCCTCCATTCACCTGCCAAGTATGTATTTCTTTTGAACGTGCAGTCAGGTTGGTGGAAGTTGCTACTCTGGTGATCTTTCACCAGGTTTTCTCCTGTTCTGTTCCGAACCTCCTGTTCTGCTCCTGAGGAGCGACGACCCGCATCCAGCTGCAGAAACGCCGCTCTGAGCCTCGGTCCGCTTTTCTTCCCTGCACTCGGCGTCTCGCAGCAGCATCTCCTTCGTCAGCCCGTCCTAATATTTACTCCTCCGCTGAAACGCGGTCGTAACTCGCAGCCCAAACATGGCCCTCCCTTCAAACCTCACAGGCAGCGCTCGTCCAAACACAGTCCTTCGCCAGACGCACTCTGTAAACTTTGACGTAACCTTTTCCTCGCGTCCTGGATGGACTCATCGCCAATACGACGGAGACGCAAGCGTCGTCAGGTTTTACTCCTGGGGGCTACGTGCGCGAATATCAAATCTTAACTGTAAAGATTCAGACTTTGGAGTTCGGTTGGGTTGTTTTTGTAGGTGTGAGAGACCAAAGGACTTAAAAGGACATTTTGATTAAATCTGGATTTACTGGAGTTTTTATGGACTCAGAGGGATGTTTCTGCAGCCATTATGTTTCCGCTCTTCAGAAGGATAAAGACTTGTAATGTGACCGGAGGACTTCAGGTTTAATTAGTCCGCCGTGTCATTTCACATGAAGCATCTGCAGGAAACCAACGGCTGATTTTCTGATTCAATGTGTTTATAGTCAACTTAAATCCAGACTCTTTCTAGATTTGAGGACAGAAAAAGGAAAACGTAACCTTTTACTTTGGTGAATTAACACAAGTACTATGGCTTTATATATTTTTGTAATCTGTTTTTTTTTTAAACACATTTTGCGTTTCCCGCCACCAGGTCTGTGATGCATCTAAAAACAGAATAAGAAAGAAGGTGGGGGAGGGGGGGTGCGCACCGAATATTCAAGATGAAAACTTAAAATGCTTTTAAATTTCCCCTCAGAGCATTTCTATGCAGTCCCATTCATTTACAGTTAAACGTTAAATTAATGACGTGCTCCTTGAGGAGGAAGACGACTTGAAAGTGAAAAATGCAAACACAGAGTTTTGTTTGTTTTTGCATCTTGTGTGGTAACTTTTAGGTCAGAAAGAGCAGGATGGATTTGGGGGGGGGGGGGGGGGGACGGGGGTGTGTTACTGTCTGCAGAAAGACGTGAGGAAGAGCTCGTGTGACAGAAAGTGAACCTCCGGGTTTAAAACACGAAAGTTAACAGTCCTCTCTCTCCCACAGTTTAAAGTCTGGGTCACATCAGCAGAGGAACAACAATCAGTTTGTGAGAATAGAAGTGAAGTAAAGCCACAATCACCTTTTTTTTGAGGTTGGTTTGGGGTTTGGGGGGGGTTGTCAAGTTTTAGCCGTTGTGCAAAACAAAATGCGCCACCGAGCCACCTGTAACAGTCCCGGCGGCGCCTTCCATTGGGACGTTGGGTATCAATCAGGACGTTGTCTGAGCTGCTCCTGCTTTGATCTGGATCCTTTTCTCTTGTCAAAGCTGCCTGGATTTCATCGGCAGTGTTACCTCATCCTTTACGTCCCCCCTCTACACTTTCCACTCTTTCCTCTGTCCTTGTCTTCCTTTTGTTTCCCCCTCTCTGTTTGCTGTCACTCTGACTGTATTCGTATGACAGGCTCTGGGGGGGGGGCTCTGAGCGAGAGTCTGAGGGCCTTTTAATATTCTGGTCGAGGCTCAAAACATTCAAGACGGGAAGTGAAGAAAAGAAAAAGAAAACAAATTCCAGGTGGAATAACGGAAGTGTTCAGGTTGCAGGTTTCTCGACTCCAGAATCAGAATATTTGAAAATTATCCCCTTTTTTTTTTTTTCTTGCTGCACGTTTTCATTCAGCAGTCATGAATATTTGGAGCCCTGCAGTTGTTTGATTTTTTAAATTTTTTTTTGAAACTGCAACCTGTGAGTGGGAGAAGAAGAGAATCAGAAGGAAGCAGGTCTTCCTGTCCGGAATGAGAATGACCGACTTTCTGCTTGGAAGCCGAAGAGAAAATGCAGGAGGTGAGCCAGAGAGCCTGTTAACGCCGCCATCGACCGCATCTTCCTCTGCGAGTGAATGTGAGCGAGTGTAATCGTTTCGGGGCAAATCACAGACAGCTTTGTGCTTTTGTTTTTTTTTTGCAACCTGTACGTCCACAGAATGTCTGATGAGCAGGTGGAGGCGAGTCAACCAGCAGCTGGCAGTTTACCTTCCATTGCTGCGACAGGAAAAGAGCAAAGCGGCTCGTTCGTCCATCCATGTTCCACCACTGATGCATGTCCACACATTTCTCTCTCAAAACGAAATGGTACGGCGAAACGTTGAAACATTTACACGTACGGTGTTGAAAACACAGCAGATCCTGTATTTGCAGATCACGTGACCCCCCCCGGGTTGTTTACCTCCGTTTGGTTTAATGGTTCGGTGGTCGACCCCCGGCTGGGTGTAAATCCTGCAGCCTAATGAGCTGCCTGCTGTGTTTACAGCTCTGACCGGGCAGCGCAGCGTTGAGGAGAAGATCTATAGACTCGACTTGCCTGATAGAACAGCAAGGCAGTGGCGAGGACGAGCCGAAACCTTTTTTCGTCTCTCCTGCTGCGCTGGATCAGAACTGATCCAGTGTTTCCATGTCATTTCTCTGTAACAATCACAATCACAGTACCAGCTCCTCAGAGGTGGAGCGAAGGCCCAGGTCAGGGTTTGTTACGTACATGGCAGCGTTCATCATTCGTCGTTCATCAGTCGGAACAGACGTTCTTTAGGACCTGATAGGAATTCTGATACATTTTCGATGTCTTCTGCATCGTTTTGTAGACATTTTCCCCCAAAACGTCAGCATGGCATATTTGGTATCTCGGTATCTAGAAGTGGATATGAAGTTCTGAGTAAAGTTTGTAGGAAGTGAACCACCGGCGGGTCGGCGGGGTTGATGAGGTCAACAAAACAGCTGCCTGTGTCTCCACAATGAAGCACAATGAAAAGCACCCGAGGTTGTGTCAAAGCAGCGGAGGGACGGGGCTCCGAAAAGGCAGCGGGGTGAAGAATACGCTGCCGGCAGAAACCAGAGTGCCATATCCCACAGTATTTATTGTGTTGGTTTTGTTATCTGGGACGAAATGTGCTTTAGCGGCTTCCAAGGCAAGCAGAGAGGGGAGGGGAGGCACAGAAAGACCCAAAACGGCTGCTTTTGTCGTCGACCTTTGCTGCAGGTTTTCAAAGAGGAAGGGTGTGGCGGTAAACCAGGACACAACGGAGGATACACACTGTTCTGACGTGATTAGACTGTTTATTAAAGGTGCAACAGGCAACTTTTCATCAACAGTTTTGACAGTTTGAATGCAGTTTAACTCTGTTCATTCATTGTCGTTGTACCCGAAGCACTCTACTGTATGTAGGTGCACAGCTATGCAGCGAGCTGAACACACTCCCACTGCCGGTTGAGGACAGTGGATCGCCTTTTTTCACTGGAAATGTGTGAAAATTGGCCGACTAATACAATGATGGTGACTGCAAATCAGAAAATGACGAGATTCCAGAAACGAGAGTTAAAACAACGTTGTTGGAGCAACATGGAAAGTGGCTGCAGAAGTAACTGTCGAATGAGTTGCAGCGTGTTTCAGAAGGAGCAAAGTAAAGCCAACAGACAAAACGCCTCTTTTTCCACAAACGCATTGCGACCAAAAATAAATTGGATCCCAGTGCAAACCGTGAGGTCATCAGTGGGCGTGTCCTATTCTGCAGGTTGGGAAGAGACGACGGAGAAGGCAACGATGGTCTCTATGGTAACAGTTTGCTACGTCTTCTCATCATTAGCTGTTGGCCCAAAAACGAACGTCTGTAACAACAGAACAAAAAGCTTGCAGTCTGGTTCGCTAGATAGAACCAAGAGTCCTGAACAAAACCAGATCTGATCTGGTGGAAAGAGGCTCAGTGAGTTCTTGACTGAGCACCTTTCCGACTCTTTCCGCGCTGCAAAACAAGTTTCTTAAATAGTTATTCCTGCTGCACGGGGTCGCTTTAGATCGTACAGGTGTCCATGATATTGTGCCCGCTGCCCAGCAGTTTTTCATTTGTTCCTCTAAGCTCAGAGCCTCTGTGAGTTGAGACTGTATCAGCTTCGTCCTCTCAAAATGATATCTGACAGCAGTCGGATGCAGACACTCTTCAGCTTGTGCCAGTTTCAGCCACTGGGAAATAAAAATTCATTAACTTTTTGTTTTACCCGTCAAGCCAAATCATCTGTGGCCATTGGTGCTCATAAACTGATTAGCTCGTCTTGTTTTAATTAATCCCTCGTGCGCCTCTTGTTTCGTCGTTCTACTTCCTGCTGCAGGCCCAGTTTGAAGCCCCCAGCATGATTTGTGTTGTGCTGTATGACGTGTGCCGTTTTCATGGTTGGGTGGCGAGCTTTGCTTCATATCTGGTGTAAAATAGGGAAATAGTGAAAACCAGCTGTGTGCACCTTCCCCTTCACTTTATGCAAAGATTGACTGCCGCTGTGTCACAACGAGCGCGTCCTCCAGCAGGTGTGCCGACCTCAATGGAGGTCGCGTTCATTTTCATATCTATGAGAGCTCCCTGGATTCAGTCATTATTTGCGCATTTGTGGCTGAATAACTTTCCGTGCTGCCACCCAGGGGGGAAAAAAAAAGGCTGTTTATTTCTTTTCCAATCTTGTAGGAGGACACATGATAACAGCGCAGGCGACAAATTGGTTGTGACAAGGCAGGACGGCAGCATTGTGTCGGTGAGGCGGACGGCAGGAAGTCATCTCGCTGAGCGTTGCCCCCAAACAGACCTCATTTCCCAGTTTAGCGCTGGGTGGGGAGCGTCAATCCCTGAAACAAGATCAGCCTTTTAAATTTCCCGTTTTTCCTATTTTTCATTATTATTTTCTTATATATTAAAAAATGTGTAGGTAAAGGTAGGTTACGGTGGTATTTGTTCACTTCCCCATCGTTACACACTGTGGCCAAAGCACTGAAATGACTGTGTATACTGTTATTACTGTATACTGCACTTTTGTTTAAGGATATGAACTGAATTTATTGTTTCAGAGTTGATGAACTGTTTGAGTAACGATTTCTTCCAAAACCTGAGGAGCGCATGCTGGCTATTGGCAAATAATGCATCTGCCATCGCTGATGTCAGATATCCTGCATATCTTTAAACAGCAGTGTGTTTAGTTAGACCACAGGGCAACACACGTCAACACGCCTGCTATTGGCTTCTGTGTAAGTAAGT
>JAVQJF010036650.1:0-14105 GCA_036023855.1 Gadopsis marmoratus
GAGCGCCAGGAGGGGGCCAGGCCGAGTCTGGGGGGGCGTGTACGTCCCATATGGCCACGCCCCACCTGGTAGGGAGCGCACCTGTGACCCGTCAGGTGACGAGCGCCACGCCCAACCACTTAACCAGGATGGTGACTTAAAGAGCCGCAGTTGGCATCTGAAGGGGGGGACGTTGGAGGCAACGGCCGAGAAGGCGAGAGCTCGCCGACGGGGACGACGGCTAGACTTCCCCACCACTGTAGAGTTTGAGATACCTGGGAACGGAGGACGTTTTGGTGTTCTTGTTTGTCCCAGTTCCATTTCCCCTGTACGTTTTGAATAAAGATCCTTTTGTTATTAGAATTCTGGCTGGTGAGCGTCATAATTCGTGGTGAATCCTACCTCTCGGACCCTGGTGTGTTACAGTTTATAATAGCTTGTGGAAAACACTGGAGGAATAATATATGTCAGGCTTTGGCTTCACAGATGACACTAGTTACTAGGGTCAACTCGGGGTTGTTGGTTTTGGTCTTTTCGTGGGATTAGCTGACAATAAGAAACTTATACAATATTGCCAGACTTATTTAAACTTTTGTCTGCCCACCTTTTCCTTTGTAAAACAGAACCTGCCTTTAATTTTTATAAAGTCACCACGTACAGAATTTCTGACTTTTGTTTCCCCCAGTGGTAATATGATAAAGAAACTGTGGCAGACAGCTGCTGAAGGACGCTGTAATCACATTTTGGCTTTAAAACTCCACCAATTTTATACGTCACGGTCAGTATTTTAGTCATGAGGAGTATTCAGCCTGTGAAACAGTTGTATAATGTATTCCATGGCTCTGGAGGATCTACAAAAAGTATCTTCTGAAGATGCCATCTTGGTTTGAGCTTGGAGATCTGCAGGCCTGTGATACAAATTAGGGGCATGGAGATGTGGGAAAGGAGAGTCAAGCAAAAAGGATTCTACTGGTTGCAATATGGGGAAACTATCTCAGCCTCTGCTGCATCAATATGTCTTTTAAAAACATCTGCCTCTTGTAAAGCAACCAGTTTTACAAATGTGCAATTCTAAATGACAAGCCCTTTTAAATGTGCATGATACATAATAGTCTACAGCTTCAAACTGATAATCTTTATATTTTCACATATATATTATCATCAAGGGCATCAAAGGCTTGGACCCCTCCTCAAATCCCCAAATCCACTTGTGAGTTTCCCTTCCCTCTCATCTAGCACGGCAGTTTTGTCCTCCTCTCCCCTGGCTCTTCCCTCCGGCAGTCCAACCACCAAACAAACAGCCTGACTCATCATTCATCCTACCTCTGGCCCGTAGCGCGCACACGCACCCGCCCACACACACCCATTATTTCCTCTGTCTTACACCCCATCGCCATGAAGGTGACAGAGCAAGCCTCCTGGCAGACAGCAGCATTTAGAGCGACTGTCGCAACTGTAAGTGGGCAGAGATGGATTCGGATGGACAGGCTGCCTTGCTGCTGATGGGTACAAGCAGGGAGAGACTGAGGATGGGTTGGAAAGTAGGGTATATATTTGGTGCTACATGGATCCACAGCATATAGTCAGTCAGTCCATCAGTCAGGCACAACCCTGCAGACACGGGGTGTAGTCAGTGTATTTGTCTCGTCCACCGTAAAGCATCCGACTTGAGAACTGTGAGACGCATGCTGATGGGCAGAAAGTGTGGGGACATAATGGAAATGTCATTCATGGCAAAGGACTTAGTGTGATTAGTAAAGTGTCACTTGTCTACATTGCGTTCAGTTCAATTTCATTCTTGACACAATTTCAAATATGAAAATAAATTAATGACATTTGATTTTGCAAAAAAACAACTTGTATTAACCTTTTACCACCTGCTGTTCTCTCCATGCTAGACCTATGTAGCCTGCAACTTTCACGGACCGCTCGTGCCATGAAAAACATGAACGTGCACAATGTAATATACGTGTATGTATAGAAATATTAGAGGTAAAACAAACGGAAGACTATGCTTCTCAAAACAGAGTCTACAGCTAGGCCCAGCAGAGGATGGGCTGAGATGGACTGACTGACCAACACTGCCATTCCTACAGGGGTGCTGCTAGGCTAAACATGTAGTGTCTTCCTGCTGCTGTCCAAATCCAATGCAAAGGGTTTAATTATCAAAATTAGTCAATTTGCTTTCAAAGCCTCTCCCTAAAAGCGATGTGGGTGTTAAAGGGTTAAATTATAGTAGTAGTAATTGTAGTAGCAGGAGTGATATAACAATAGTGGAAGTAGTGATAGTAATCGTGCCAGTAGTAGTACAAGCGTTTGTATTATTAGTATCACTGTTAATATGACCAGAGCTTTGTCTCATCTAAGTCCAACTCGTGTGTGTGTGTGTGTGTGTGTGTGTGTGTGTGTGTCAGTAGGGAGATGCTGACAGGACAGAGGCTCTGTCAGTCAAAGTCCCACCAGGACTCAGTCCTCTCTGCCCTCAACCAGCAGAGGAAGGATGGCTTGCTGTGCGACGTCACCCTTGTCGCCGGTGAGCAGAAGTTCCACGCCCACAAAGCCGTCCTGGCAGCGTGCAGCGATTACTTCAGGGTGAGTGCTGGACCACATCTTATACCTTGAGCATGTATATGTGTTTTACAAATGAGAAATTTTCAGCTGAGTAGGAAGATTGTGTAGGTTGGTCCTTTGTTTTGTATGTACGATGGCCATTCTATATAGTACAGATGGTACAAAATATGAAGCACTGACAGCTTCAGTCTAGAGTAAAAGTGCTACAGCAGATCACGCTTCACCATCCCAGCTGGATCGAGCCCTGGTGGTCTTCAGTCTGATTCTAGTTAAGCCACGGAGGCCACTTTAGGCAGACTCCTGCTGTCAGACAGCCAGACAGGAGGCGGGCCGCACAGGGAAAAGTGCACCGATGAGATTTGATTTAGGGACACTGAACGGATTGGGAAGTAGAAATTAATCCCACTTGAAAATGAGAGGCAGATTAAATATGTCAAAGTTACCCAGGGATTATTCCTCGTGTGTGTGTGTGTGCAGGTTATTTTTACTTCTCCCTGCAGAGAGTTGAGGGTCGGGCGAGTCACACTCCTCTTCCCCATTTGTCCGTCCTCTTCACTTTTGTTCTCCTTTTCTTCTTCGGAACCGTTCTGTAAATGCCGCTCTTTCGAGCCGAGCGACGCTGTTGTTCCAGCACTCGGATTATTAGATCAGCCTGTTACAGTAAGCAAGAAACCTCACTCCGCTCCCCTGTTCCTCTGTGCGGCTTAACATTATCTTCAGTTTGTCATCTGACTCCACCGCTGGGTTTCATTTAGTTCATTTACTGTGTAGATGAGGGTGCCACTGTGTTTTCTCTCTCTCGCTGTCCATGTGTGTTTGCGCCTCTTTCTTTCACACACACACACGTAGCAGTGATTATAACACATTACCTAGCCTACATGAGCGACTGTAATGAAATACGTGAGTTGTTTACCTGAAACTTGTCCTGAATGTGTCACCTGCCTCTTCCAATGCCGCCACGTTACTAAGACGCCTGGGTGGCTCGGGGAAGATGCCAAATCAGTCACACCAGCATCTCGCACCACCCTCAGCGAGAGCACGCACGCACGCACGCACGCACGCACGCACGCACGCACGCACGCACACACACACACACACTGGATCTCTCCTTGGTTTCTTTGTCATACAGAGAAATATATTGTCTGCCAGCCCTGCAGCCAGGACAGAACTCATATAAAAAGCTATTTTTGTCTCAAAGACACATTTCAGGCTGTCTGTACAACCTGCGTACCACACAGAACTCCGTTATTGCTTTAACCTCGTTATGAGGACATGCTGTTTTAAGATGCACTGTACAGCTGATCACTCCTGTGTGCCTTCCAATGTAGCTTGAATTAATAATGTGATCTACTGCAAGTCGATCCACGAGGGGACATTTGGTGTACAGTGTTGCAGTGCTACATTCGGTGCCCCATCCCAAATTGATATTTAGTGGATTTCCCTTCCAGATATTTGCAGGCACAAACACCTAGTCAGCGTCTCATGGCAACTCGGGTTTTCTTTGCAGCATTAAAGAAACAGTGTGCAAGAACACCTGATGTAGGATCAGACACATCTATGGGTTTGCAAATGATATCTATATACTGTACTATAGAATGTAGGAGCTTAAGTACAGTTTACTGATGTTTTAGCATGCAACAATTTAGGTCCATATGTAAAACAAGAGTAAGTTACATGGTTGATTGATTGAGAAGGAATTGGAAAGAAAATTTACAGTATTTACAGGTTGATGTATTTACAGTAATGCAATAAAGTTAGTTGTTTGGTTCCTTGCACTTAAAATGTGTGTGGATAATTAAAAAATCTGGGTCAGTCAGAAGTAAACTGTTAAACCTTTCTGCGGATTCCTTGATGTGGATTAGGACGAGGGGAATTGTGCATGTATCAGGACCCTATTTTCCCTCCGTGGATAACTGAGTTAGCTTGATTTGATTGTCTAACTTAATTCACTCGTACTAATATATTTTATAACAACAATTGAAGTGGAGCACAATATAAAACACACTTACAGTGTCATAGAAGGGCAGTCATGTGATTGGCACTCAGCCAATCATGGTTTCGTCTTTCTGCTTTGTACTGAACATAAGAGAGCATTGTCCAAGACAACGCCGTCGTTTCAGCCCGATAACAATCTTTTAGCCTGAATTAGTTAAGCCATGTTTGAAGAACAGGCGGCTTGAACTAACGCTAATGCAGGATATTATCAGTGCAGCTAGTGGTATCTTTGAAAGGTTTTGTGATTCACTGTCCGGATGTGGTTTCACAAGTTATTGTACTTTAATACACCAGAGAACTTTTCTTTTTATGATAGGGGTCAAGCTTCAAGATAGAGAATATTGGCATACGATACCAGCAGCAGCTTCCGTCGGAAACCATTGATGTCTGCACTGGTCTCCCTGGGTACTTTAAGAGTTTTCCGTGTAATCACTTACGATGTCTGTGACATATCTGCCTGTAAATATAACCAGAGGCCCTTGGAGAGTTATTTTCCACCCGGACATGAAAACAACCTCACTGAATATTGTAATATTTCACCAGGTGTGTGAGGGAGTCACAAGTGCTCTGGTATGATCACAACAAGCAGACACCCATAAATTCCGCCGGCAGGTCAGGCTGACTGCAGCGCTGCACCCTCACTGCAGCACCATGTGAAAGGGCTGCAGTGATCGGGGCTCTGCGGCTCAATGTGTCTCTGCGCTGGATCTGCATCTCAAGTCAGGGGAGCCGTCCGTCACCATCAGCCCTCCCTCAGCTCCTCCGCCAAGGTCAGGAGCATTCATGCTGGAAGCGAGCAGCTCTCTCTCAGGGTGCCCTCGCTCACCCTCTGCGAAACATGCAAAGCGTGGGGAGTGTGACTCTGTGTTTTACACTCGTGCACACACTGGCCACAGCTTAGCCACCATCACACCCCGGGTTAAGCCACGGGCCTCCCTGTGCTCAGTGGACCAGTGGATTTTTAATTAGCGCAGTGGTGAATCAACAAGGCTGAGCGCTGAGGAGCGATGTGCGGGCCTTCGTTAGACCTCAGCGGGGCCCTCAAGCCGACCCTGTCTCACACGTCAGAGGACGGGGTCGGTGCCTGGATAAAGTTCACGAGCGCTATGAATCAGGCAGGATTGGATGGGTTTTGGGAGGAATTAATGTTGTTTTTGCGACAGGAAGAGATGCTACGCTAACTGGCCAGCCTGAGGGCCTTCGACGCTTAGAATTCAGTTATACACCAGTCTCTGAGCAGAGATAATGCAGAGAACCTGTGCTACAAACCGCTACTGTGATTAAAAAGATGTGTGGAATTGCAAGTTAGCTAGATCACTATCGTGAGGCAAGGGAACTGTGGGGGCAGAAATTGTCTGCAGCAACTGGAATTCCTTTTCAAATGCAAGTTGATGTCTGTTTGTCCCCTTGCAAACCAGAAGAAAAATATGAATTAGAACCTCAAAAATTGGGCCACATTTGAGCCATCACCCTCCTCTCACTCTTCCCCTCCACACTGCCCCACTCTGCTTGTCGGCCCTGATCAATGGCTCATCCCCTTGTGGTGTGACACCAGTCAATAGCATTGATTAACAAGCAGCAAGCTGGACTCGCGCACAGCAGGGCCAGACTGCAGACGCTGGGTCCGCTGCTTTGATTTCCCGTGAACTGTGGCGTGCACATGTGTGACTGTGTGTGTGCGTGACAGGTGGAGGGAAAGACGGAGAGGCTGTATGACAGAAAGTACTTATTGTGCTAATTATTACTGCTGACCTCCGTGGCCAAGACAGGGAAATCAATACAGAAGGGCTCCCGGATGTTGCAGCTGGCAGGTTTTGATTAACTATGATGCACACGCACATACATAACCGATTTCTCAGTCTATTAATGCTGCAACAAGCTACGGATATAATATGATCGGTCCACACAGTCAACATTGAAGGAGTGGAAGAACAAAGCTGGTTTGATTTTACCATCAGTGTATGTAATTATTGATCATTTTTAATGCAGTGTCCCATGGCCCCATTTTTTTTAAATTAATTTTTTAACCAAAGACAGATGATGCCAGATAAAGTATCCAAGATGTGGTGTTCCCTCAGCTAACCTCCTCAGCATGTGTCGTCAGGCTATGTTCAGCTTGTGCATGGTGGAGAGTGAGGCAGACGAAGTGACTCTGCAAGGCGTGACCAGCGTTGGACTGAAGCACGCTTTGGACTTCGCCTATACAGGACAGGTGAGTCTGAGCAAACGCTCGCCGCAGCCGAACAGACACAGAACAGGGCTTTGCCTACAGAAGCGTAAATGTCATCTACAGAAAAAAAATCACACTGTGTTATTGGGAGGGGATAGGTGGGAAGTGCTGTGCAAGTGGAGTAAGTATTACCAGCAATATTATTTATCAATAATATCAATCAGTAGGCCGTATAGAACTACTGGGCCACAGCACACCGCTCTCTAACCCTGACCTAATGTACATTTAAACTGTCCTTGAAGCAGATATTTGATCAGGCATTATATCTACATTGTGTAGAGTGGCTGGCCCAGCAGGCCTAATGGGCAGCTTCCTCTGAATACCACGAACCACTCAGTATTCCAGCAGCCATCACTGCTTGTCTACAGTACTTCCACTGGTCTTACAAATAACCCCCTAATTAGATGCATGTGTGGAAACATTTCCACACATGCGTCTAATCTTTGACCTGTCTTTGAAGGAAATTGGTTTCAGTGTGAAGCTCAGTGTAAGTGCAACAGTGCAGGCTGCATGGTCATCAGGTGTAACTGCTCCTTGGTTGAGTTGGACACAGAGAAGGCTTACCCGCACACTCCGAGGCACGCTAACACTGTTTAGCTGTCATCAGTGTCTGAGAAACATGCTACGCGCACTAGGCCTTCCCTTGCCAGTCATCATCAAACGATGGACACATGGACAGCCTCACCGAGCACATCGCTTAGCCTAGCCATGAACTTCGACGTGGCTTAAGCTACCTAGCATGTTGCCAGCGACGGACAGAATTCTGCGTACAGTTCTGTCTACAAACGTGCTAGCTAACAACAGCCAGCATGCTTCTTCTTTGAGACTAAAACTACACATTATGCGGTATAGCCCCTTCCACAGTGTTTTATTATGGTATATATTATATTATTAAATTATTATGGAGGCATTAATGTGCAAGCAGAATTTTTGTTGCTGGTTCAAGGGAGCTAATTTGGACAACTTTATATATTGATGGATTTATTTGATTTTTGTTTTGCATGTAAAATCTCTAACTGCAATTAAATGCTACTAACTACTTTTACGAGTTATACAGAGAGTGCACCATTTCTGTCGGATTGATTATTTCATCAGCTTGACCCTCGACAGATGGACACTCTGAACAGAGGGACACGAACTTTAGTCAGAAATGTTTTTAAGTTAATGAATCACACAGAATATTTATAATTAGAAGCACACACTTTACCAAGAGCGGGGATGGAAGCAGATTGTACAAATACAAAATCTACGCTGAGGCAGCAGGGAGTAAAGTATGAGTACTTTAGGATAGTACTTACACACATTAGTTACTTTTCACCATTGCCAAATATGTCAGTAAATCAAAACAGGGCATTTGCAGATTACCACTTTAATCTCAGCAGCAGAAGCGTCTACTGCAGCATGCCTTTGGATACAGCGTTAACCCGGAGTGTCACTGTCCTTGCCTTCTCACTCCATCAACAAAGAATAAGTGTGTGATCATTCCCAATAACCCTCCTTGACCTTGTTAGTGTCAGCGATGCTCGGTCCAATAAGCAGCCTATAGCGGCTTATGCAGTACGCTGGGAGGCCAGGACCTTTGTAATTACTCCTAATTTTATTTCCACAGTGGAAATGAGCAAAGAGTGAGTCGGCATGGGCAGCGTAAGTAGGTCAACAGCAGGCTTGCAAGCCGCCCTGCTTTGGTTGGCTCAGCTCCTGTCTGCCCAGAGGAGATGATAGCAGATGAGATGAGGGCAATATGCTTATCCCAAAAACCGTAAATAATGACCTACTAAAAATCCTTCCGCCACATGTCATAGGCCAGCAGGGGTGCGTGAGGGTGCCAAGACCAGTGTGGATATCTAAATCCATTAAACACCTGGAACATCCTGCGGTGTTGCCACCATTTTATTACACACAGACGTGACATTTTTCAGACCATAATGCTTCTTTCTTTCTGAGCTGAAAGAGCGAAGTGAAGTGAACCCACATGGGCTACATCCAGGACAGAAGACGTTTCGCCTCCAGGTGACGGCTCAGCAAGTAACAAGCGCAGTAAATGTCGGTTTACACGAGGGCTGACGGTACTCCCACACTGAACCAGCCACGGTGTTATAAAACTGACTTCTGCTGTGTGAGGTTGAAGTGCTCTGACTGTAGTGGGCCTCTGGAGTAGAGAGGAGAGCAGGATATGAAGAGCGTTCACTTACAGTTATTGCAGTTATTATTTGTGGTTGCCTTCATTACTGCTGCTGCCTGCCAGGATGCTGACTGAGTCAAAGAAGGGGGAAGGAGTGTTTTGTTGTTTTTGATCACCTGTTTACCTCAGCTTATAGTCATTAAATAAAGAGTAGTGGTGGTGTTTAAAATAGGTGCGTAGTCTTATCATAATGTGGTAAGCGTATGGAAGCCCATAGGTTGTGCTGGTGGGTGACTGGCCCACTGCCTACACCTGCCAGGAAACCACACTGTCAAAGCTTGCTGGGATTTTAGTACAGGGAAAATATTTTTGCTTGATGATTTCTGAGAACTGTTTACGTGAATGCTCAAGTGGTATGCAGCAACGCATGTAATTAATCACAAATGCTGCCTAAAATGTTACAATAAGTGGACAAACATGCACTGGCGGAACAAAGTTGTACAATTCTATTCAGATCTGTTAAGATTAAAATCATCAGTTTTCAAAAATCATAAATAACGAGTAGGCTTCAGCAAAAATGATATCCACGAGTGCTGCTCAACAATGTTCAGCCCACGACTGTATCAACAGTAGTGAGAGGCGAGGGAGACAAATGATGAAGTCATTTTTTCTCACTTTCACTACTGATGCAGTCACGCCTCTGTGGATATGTAGGACAGTGCTGCTGAATGGATTATCAAAGGTTCGTTCCTGCCCTTTAAAAACCAAACCAAATTTGAAGTAGGTGAGTCCGCTGTGTGAGAGGCAACACGGGGTATGTTTAGTCTGATTGGGCTATTACTCCAGTGATTAATGGAATATTTAACTCCATGTGGTTCTGTTAAGTGTGCTGACAATAGAAACAAAATAGGGCAGTTTGCCCTCCATGAAGTATATAATACCTGGCTGTGCTCCTGAGAGCCTAGCAATATGAACTGGCTGTGTTACAGAGCATTATGTTGCATATGGGTGGGTATTATGGAGGAAACAGAAGGATGCTTTGAGCACATAATTTCGGCCGCTGTTCATTCAGCTCAACAGGAAGCATATTGGCAGAATCAGCGCTGTAATAATTGCCTGAATATGATGCTTTGCTGGGAGGATGGTAATGGTGAATCAAGGGCAATTGTAGAGCAATTGTTGTTATGCTGTGCAGTCTGTCATACTCACTTTCCCTGTCTCTATTGCACCACCATGTTTAAATAACCTGGAATACAGACAGTGATTCTTAAATAAAATCAACCAAAATCAAACAAGGAAAGATGGATAATGAAACCATTTTACATTCAATTTAATTATTGAATGTAACAAATATCAAATGACAATAAAGATTTTATAAAAAGTTATTTAAAAAAACAACTAACACTAGTCTGCTCAGTTATGGAAGTGATCAATGAGTCTGATAACCAGCTGCAGTAAAACTGAAACTGAAGTAGAAAAAAATAACATAAAGTGAAACCGAATGACCTTGTCGACCTCCTCTGGACAGATCCTGCTGGAGCCGGCGGTGATCCAGGATGTCCTGTCTGCAGGCAGCCACCTTCAGCTGCTGGAGCTCCTCAGCCTCTGCTCCCACTACCTCATCCAGGTACACACACCACTGTCCTCTTACATGTGAGCTGGAGACATAATGTATATATTCACACTCTCCGTCTGTATGCAAACGTGAAGTTAGGGCCAGGAGACAATTAGCTTAGCTCAGCACAAGGCTTGGAAACGGGGAAACAGCTAGTCTGGTTCTGTCCAAAGGTAACAAAATCCACCTACCAGCACCAAATATCTCATTTGTTGAATTCGTACAAAAACCCTAAGTGTAAAAATTACAAATTGGTTTTCTGGGGATACTCGGAAAGCAACAACACAGAAGGCATTCAAAGTTAAAAAGAATACAGAAAAAGCAAGTTGAAAATAAAGAAAAATAAGTAAATAAATAAAAGCTTTAAAATGACAATTGAAAGAAAACATAAAAACAATATAAAGACGACATCACATGAAAGCATGTCTATAAAACTGTGTTTTAAGAAGTGATTTAAAAGAGGTCACTGACTCTGCAGCCTTATCTCCTCAGGCAGGTCGGTCCAAAGTCGAGGGGCCCTGAAGGCAAAAGCTCGGTCACCTTTAGATTTGGGTCTCGACTCTGGAACGACCAGGAGAGACCTACCTGAGGATCTAAGGCTGCAAACTGGCTCATAAGGTTTCAGCATTTCTGCCATATAGCTTGGGGCCAGACCCAGACGTGTCTTACAAGTGATCAGTAAAATCTTAAAATCAATTCTGCATCGAACAGGGGGCCAGTGGAGAGAAGCCAGGATCGGGGTGATGTGATGCCGTCTGTTAAAACCAGTAAGAAGCCGAACTGCTGCGTTCTGGACTAGTTGGAGGCGAGAGAGTAGTTGTTAATGCGAGTAGGGATGTTGATGTGAATTGTTATTTCTTGGCTCAACGCAGTAACTTCTTGGAGTCACATTAATTGGTGAGCATTGGAGGTGCTGGTAGGTGGATTTTTGATCATTAGATAGAGCCAGGCTAGTTGTTCCCATTTAGTGTTAAGCTAAGCTAAGCGTCCCCTGGCTCTAACTTCATATTTAGGGTACAGAAATGAGAGAGCGGTATCGACCTTCTCATCTAAATCTCGGCAAGAAATCAAATAAGTGTATCTCTGCAAAGTTTGATGTCAAAAGTAATTAATATACTAGAAATGTGTATCTACAAGACCTACTGCAATCACTAATGGTTTAGTGTATATCCTCCTCCACAGGCAGGTTAGAGGTCAGTGTCAGCTAGAGAACAGAAGCCCGTATGCCGGTACAGATGCCGTGTGTTGCTCAAGGACACTTCAGTGGGGTAGATGCTCGTCAACTAAGGTTCCTGAGACGAGATCTCTTCAAGAATTAGGCCACCCTGCTGCTTGATTTGTGTATTCTATCACAGAGACCAAGATGGATCTGTTGGAACAGGCAAAGTCAGCCTACTGTCCTCTGGGTTGGCAGCCAAAAGCTCCTGCAGATGAAGACAAATCAGGTTGTTGCAGAGCGCAGTCACTCTAAAGGATGCACGGTTTTGTATGTTTCCCTGGAATTCATGCATTTTGCAGTGGTTCTAGAATCTCTTAATTACACACATACACAGTACTAAATACATGTACTATTTTATCTTGCGCAGCTGAAATCCCTGCCACCAGACTGTCATCTTTATATATACTTTATATATATATATATATATACTTTATATACTATACATCTTTATACCATCCTTCGCGATTGTATACTTGGCTCAAATGCACCATCTGGTGGTTGCAAAAGCCTCTAGTGGTTTGCAGCCCCCATACCTCACTACAAACAAAACAGCTGATCCTGAATAAGTCACTTTCCTGTGTGCTCACCTCTTTACTCGCTAACCTTGTTGTTTGCAGAACACACGTCAGCCGACTGTTCTACTTGGTGTGTGTGGTCAGGGTGCATGGTGGGAGGCCAGGCCAGGCCAATAACGTAGATTTCCCAATAGATCAGCCAGTCGGGATCATCCACCTCCGATATGATGGATAGTTGAATATTGAATAACTGATCAATACAATACGTTCTGTGTATAGCACTGTAAGCCCTTTATCTGTAATGACACATTTTGACGTGTGTGTGTGTGTGTGTGTGTGTGTGTGTGTTAGTTGCTGTTGTTACTAGTAGAATCACTACTTCTAATATTTAATGAAAGCCTTTAATTTCACTTGTTTTAAATCCTGTTTCAGATCATTTCAAAATAAAACACGCTAACACTACATTGTTCTTCTGTTAAAAAGTAGTACTAATAAAACTGAAATGTATTGAATTTCAGTGGAAAGTATCTACTTTAAAAACCTTGATCCATGAGAGTATTATAGGTTGACCGGTAGTAGAAGGGGATTAGCTGTATTAGCTGGTGCATGTTTGTGCTCTATGTGACAGCCAGAAGAGGGCAGTCTTATTCCACTTGTAAGACCTCATTTTCTTTTATTGCCCCCCCCCATCCTCTCATTTTTTGTTTCTACATTTGACTATGAAACTGAAATCAACCCACAGTTAATGTATAAATACCGTACACATGTGGCTTATATATGTGGCTTATATATGTGCCATGGATGAGTTTGTATGTCCAATGCTTCAAGAATTGGTAAATGTGACATATTCTTATAAAATGCTGGTTGGCATAAAAAAAAAAACAACTAAATTGAATGTTACATAATTCAACTTTTTACTTAAATATACCTGCTAAATTACATTCTAATATTTAGGGGGTGTCATCTTCTGCTGTTTGTAACTGCTGAGACAACATTTATGGTGAAAACGCGCATTCATTCATTTGTGGGCTTATGTATTCACCCTGCAGGAACTGAGCAGCGTGAACTACCTGGAGGTATACCGTGTGGCCGACCTCTTCCACCTCCCCGCCTTAGAGGAAGCCGTGGTGGGCTTCCTGGTGGAGCATCTGTCTGAGCTGCGCCAGAGCAGGCAGGACGAGGCCCTGCAGCTGCCCTACCGCCTCCTCAGGGAGGTCCTGAAGAGCGACCGCCTCACCTCCCTGAGCGAGGAAGAAATTTGGAAGGTACTGGAATTGAGTGAGTGTGTGTGTGTGTGTGTGTGTGTGTGTGTGTGTGCGTGCAAGTTTTCCGTGCAAGTAGAGGCATGTGATGCAGCATTAAGGTGTTAAAGTGTAGTGTTATGGTAATATTCTGATGAAAAATAAAGTGAGAAGCAATCATCTCAGCTTGTAAATCTGAGCAAATTGCATCTTGGCACTAAACTATTCTGTATATAACACTCACGCACACAGAAATGCATGACACAATCCATAGCACACACACACACACACACAGACTAATAAAGAACAAATTAAACACTGCCAGCTGCATCTCATACTGTTTGTTTATATTAAGCATATTAAGTATTGAGTATATGCCATAGGAAGTACTGTTTCTGACTGTGTGCACATGTGTGATAGACACGTGTGTGTCAGCCCATGCGTTCGTTTGAGCGTGTGTGTGTGTGTGTGTCATGAACTGCCGGGATTGTGGAGTGAGGCGGCATCGCGGGGTGGGGACTTAGTGTTTTGACTGTTCATTTGCTCCCATCAGGGGGGGGGGGGGGGGGGGGGGGGGGGGGGGGGGGGGGGGGGGGGGGGGGGGGGGGGGGGGGGGGG
>JAVQJF010036662.1:0-16372 GCA_036023855.1 Gadopsis marmoratus
GTAGGGCTCTGGCAGTGCTCATCCGGTTCCTCCTTGCACAAAGGAGCAGATACCGGTCCTGCTGCTGGGTTAAGGACCTTCTACGGTCCTGTCCAGCTCTCCTAGAGTAACTGCCTGTCCCCTTTAATCTCCTCCATGCTCTTGAGACTGTGCTGGGAGACGCAGCAAACCTTCTGGCACGTATTGATGTGCCATCCTGGAGGAGTTGAACTGCCTGTGCAGCCTCTGTAGGGTCCAGGTATCACCTCATGCTATCAATAGTGACACTGACCCGAGCCAAATGCAAAAATGGTGACAACAGTCAGCCTCCACCTGTAAAGCCATTCCTGTTTTGGGGGTCGTCTCATTGTTGCCCCTCTAGTGCGCCTGTTGTTAATTTCATTAACAGCAAAGCAGCTAAAACTGATTAACATCCCCCTCTGCTACTTAAATGACCAGATCAATATCCCAGAAGTTTAATTGACTTGATGCTATACGCTGCTTAAAAAGTGTTCCTTTAAGTGTTTCCTTTTTTTTTAGCAATGTAATTGAAATCATTATAGTTTATAATGTAGTGTATAGCTTCATCAAAACATAATGTTTTGCATAGTGTTTGCAAAAACAGACAAATGCATGTAAAACCTAAACTTCAACAACCCTTATAATAGTTCTTGATTATAATTTGCTTGGAGTCATTCATTTATATAACATATTGTGAAGATGATGACATGATTCTATTAAACAATTATATTGAATGAGTGGTACAATGTATGCTCTCTATTATTGTGTTTTGATGCCATAAAAAGTTTAATCTTCTTGACATTAGGGGGGAAAATGCTAATTACCCTTTGTGTTTTACCTGATGAAAATTGATACGAGAACTGGAGCTTAAAGGCATACATCTGGTCATATTATATATTTTTATTATCAACTAATCCCACAAATACCAAAACCAATAATGAATTGATCGTAATAACAAGTATTTTCTGTGTAGCCAAAGCCTGATATAGCTTGTTACTCTGTGCCATAGTTGCCATTGTTGTTGTTTTTTAATCATTTATGTTTTAAGTCGGAGCCAGTGAGGCTGAGGGCCACAGACAGGGTAGGGAAATGAGAAAGTAAGAGAACAACCCACTGCTGATTTTGATGTTTCCCTGGGATTTGTTGACAATAACAAAGATATAGAATATCGCCAGCATTATCCTTTAACTGCTGTGGGTACGTACTGTAGACTACCACCACAGAAAACAACTCGCCCTTAAAGCAACAGGTCTTCCCTCAATAGTCAACAGTGTCTCAGTATGACATGACCTGTGCTTGTCAAGCAATAAGAGAAGATATAGGAAGAATAAATCATGACACTGAGGTCAAAAAGACTGTAGTGCATGTCAAGACCAACATCGACCCTGAAACAAAACCCAGCTCGAAAGCCTCCCTTCCTTCTTCCTCCTCATACAGCTCTCACGTTCTCCCACTCTCGCTCTTTTCTATTTCGTGCTTTCATTCTGTCCCTATTGACCAGCAAAGTTGTCGCTCTCTTTCACAGCCTACCCTGGGCGAGAGGGGAACAATGTAAGCACACTTTGCTCCCCTGAATACTTGTTAGAAACCCAATCAGGCCCTCTTATTCCCCATATTCTTTTTCTTTCTTTTCTCTCCTTTTTTCTTTCACACTCCCTTTCTGCCAGAGGAAGGGGGGGCGCTTAAACAGGCTCGCTGTAAAGGCAAACTACTCTCTGTTCTCCCTTTTCTTTTTCCCGCCGTCAGTTCTTTCCTCCTGCCTTGTCTCTGCAAGCACAAACACATACTTTGCATCAATAGAAAGGGACAAAAGAGGTGAGTGTGAAAGAGACTCCTCCTAACAAAAGACATCATAATTGATTGTAAATTGAGAAGCATCTCTCAGTTAAACCACCTTCTTATACTCCATTTATCTACTGCTACTCTCATGTCACCAGTTCTCTCGGTCTGTCATAGAAACAAATACAGTTGGACAAATGAGATTTACTACATTAAAAAGGTTTTCTGATCTGTGTCCAAAATCACTCCCTTGTTCACTTTTCACATGATTCAATAGATAGCTGTGTAGTGAGTGGTAAGTTGAGATTTCTAACACTTCAAACGTCAATCCTGCCGTACAGTAGAAGCCTTTTTTATATTTGTATTAAGTATATTGTCCACACTAACAGTGTTTACATTCTTTCAGTCACTTTTGAATATAGAGCAACGCTGGCCTGTGCATGTACTGAAATAACTGGAATTTCATCCAAGTAACTTGTCTTTCATCTTGTCTCATTACTCAATATGTCGTGCAACGGCCATGTGTACTTTCTTTCATTCACTGTGATAAAGAAAGGCCATCATGGTGAGCAGGAGGTTTGCAGTGGAAATGAATGGTGAAAAACAGAAGAGTCTTACTTCTTCACTGTTGTATCAGCAAACACACGCAACCCATGCGGACCAATCACAATTGGGTGACTTTGTGGTTCCCACATAGTATCTGCTGTAGCTGCTGTTCCCCAACGTGTAGTTACGCTTTTGTGGAGGCACACGTCAGCTATGGCTGTGCTATTAACTGTGCTTTTCACATCAAAGGCAAAGAGGTTGCGTTGCGGGATCAAAAATGAGTCTGCATGCTGCGGACACTGCTGTTTTTGTTCCATTATGGGACCTTTTAGGGCACTAGTATTTAGTGCATACGTTTTGCATTTAGAGTTCAGAGACTCAAATAAAATGCCAGAAACATAATATAGTGCAATAGTTAGCAAATATGGAGTGATTGCAGACAGAGTATATGCGGTCAATATCTTTCGTAGAAGTTACAGTTGAGGTACCCTTGAGCAAAGCGCTCAGCCCATCCTTTAAGTGAAGCCCCTGAGCAAATGAATGCAAAGCGGGGACTTAATGAAAGATCATACTTGCCCAATAGACCCTTCTCTGGATAGATAAAAGTAAGGAAATGTGGATGGGGGGGAGAAGAACTTGTGTTGAAGCAGGACAGGGTTGAAAAAGAGTATGCAGGCTCCAATCCCCAGGGTAAATAAAGGTTAAAAACAACATGGAGAAGGGTTTGGATGTTAGAGAGGGAGAGGTTGATAGACTGGGGAGATCTACGGAGGCAGTAAAACAAATGAGTGCTGCAACAGGTTGGAATTAGATCAACACTATCAAGCAGGCTAGATACAAGCTGTGATACCTGGGAGAGATGGATGGGGAGGATGTGTGTGTGTGTGTGTGTGTGTGTGTGTGCACAGGAATGGAGGTAGTGTCTGTGTGTGTTTGCTGTTAATCTATTTATTTACCTGTCATTGGCTGCGATAATGGTTTTCATCCCTTCTCTCTCTCTCTCTGTCTCTCTGTCTCAGTCTATCTGGTGATGGGGGATTGGGTTTCGTGTGTCGCTTGATAATCAAACTTGTATTTTCTCATCAGACTCTAATCAGACCAATTACACGCGTGACGGAGAGCGTGGGCAGGTTGATGTAGGGGAGCGATAAGGACACACACACACGCACACTCTCTCTCTCGCACACACTTTGGGATTAAGCGCTCTGTCTTGGGGTATCTATTTCTCTTATCGGGGACAGCCATGCCTGACATGACCTGTCAGCCGTCATGCCAAAGGTGTCTCTCATGCACAAACACACATGAGCACATATACACACATGGATCATGCACGCAGTGCACCATGCACCAATTACGACCTATGGCCAGACTTCTCCTGTATCATTTTCACCCTTCCATCCTTGTTCTATTTCAATATAGTGGTATAGTTGCGTATTCTTTCTTTTATTCTGCTTTTTTTGTCAAACAGTAAGCTCTGTCTTTTCTCGCAATTTTGCAGCTAGGCACTACTGGTAACATGACACTGGTCCTGTGGTGTTCTCTTCAATCTTTAATTGAAAGTTTGTTTTTTCTTTTTTGGCAGGCGTATGATGGCTTTGCGAGCCTGGGTATCTCTCGTCTCCTGGAACCATCAGACATGGTGCTGCTGGCTATTCCTGACAAGCTTACAGTAATGACCTACCTGTACCAGATCCGGGCACACTTCTCTGGTGAGGAACTCAATGTGGTGCAGATAGAGGCCAACAGCAATCGCAGCACCTACAAGGTGGGCGACTTTGAGACCGATACAAACGCCTCCATAGACCAGGACAAGTTCTATGCGGAACTCAATGACGTACAGCACCACCAGGCTAACTCTGAGCCTGTTGCATCTGCTGGTAGTGAATCTAATGGCACTAAAGTTGCAGCGGAGGAGGCGATGGACTCGGGTTGGAAGACCGAATTAGGAGCGGTCAGCTTGCCAGCATCAGGGCCTGTACAGTTCTCCCCTCCTGTCCCATCACCACGCACAGCATTAGCTGCCTCAGCAACAGACTCGACCCATTTGACACCATCAAGCTCTGAGGACAGGGGGAATCTGCTCAAGGCCAACACTTTAGACCTTTGCGAATTACCACAGAGAGTGGAGAGAGAGATGGAGAAGGAAAGACGGCAGAAGGATGAGGTGGGAGAGGAAACAAGGGAGGGAAGTACAGAACCAGGGTCCCCCACCAGGAGAGTGGCCTCCTCCTCCCCACCCCACCAGAAACTGGGCTTCTCCTATAACAGGGATGCAGATCTCATCAAGAAGAAGAGGGCCAGCCTGCGTCACTCGGAGTCTGAGCCCGCCTCAGCCACCAGCTCCCCTCCAGTGAACCACACGGACATGCCTCCCAAACAGGTAAACACACGCTGAATGTAAATACACATGAGAAGAATCCAGTTCCAGAGTGCTGCATAAAGTGCTACAATATTTTTATTAAAAAAAAAAAATTTTTTATTGATATCCCAAAAATAGAAAAGTTCCTCTCTGTCAAAGTGCTGTGACTTTGCCAAAGAGGAAATCTGCTTCCCTACTGTCTCTACAAAATAAATTTTTTTTTCACTTTGTACTGTTATTTTGTAAGAACTGACATCACTTTTAACATGCTAAATAATTGATTGTTTATTTCTATTATTGTTAATCACTTGGTTTTAATAAAAGAGAAGTAAAGCAGCACATACAGTTACATGGATATAGAACAGCAATATTCTCAGTGTTCAGCCAGTACTCTGAATATAATTAAACATGTCCTATAAGTGTCAGTAAGAGATGCATTAAATTATCTCTCAGCTTATTATAAATTCTGTACCTTAAACAACCTCTGGATCTGTCTGCACGATGTAGACTAATTCACATTTTGCTACTTAAGTCAGGTATTAAGATTCTGACAGCGTTTACCTGCAGGTACCTGCCTGGCCCCTAAATGGATTGATCAGGTTTTTATCTTTGCACCTTGGTTTTGATTGAAACTTTCAAAGCTACATCAGTCATAAGACAGAGGATGCGGTGAACATTCATTCCCTCCTGGCACTCGCTAAGCTTCAAATCCCAACCTCATTGATGCTATTGCAGAGATGACCGTACTGAAATGCTCCCGTTCTGCATTAGATGTTGTCGTCGCCTGTCTCGTAGCCGAGAGCCAGACGTGTCGAGGCCGGGCCTTTAACATGTGGCGACTATAGAAGGCACCCACGAGAACCCCCTGCTTTGACATTTCATTATATTTTTCATTATATTTCTCATCCCTTCAGTTGATGGCAGTTGGCACTGTGAGTGCTCAGGCGTGGCGACGTTTTGCACAGAGCATACCTCATCTTGTCTCACACACGCACCTGCGTGTGTGTGTGCGCGCACACAGTCACACACACATTGAATACATTGCTGCCTGCGTTGGTTAACCCCAGATTACCACTTCTTGTTTACAAGTCGAAAGGTCACGGGGCAGGCGGGGGGGCAGCAGGGGGGTTATGACAGCTATGACACCCCATTTTGATCTGCTGATATCGAATTATATATTCGGATATATTCTCGCCTGCACCCACAGCCAAATTTGACTTATTGAAACAATAAACATGTTTCAGTGTTATAAACAGCTTGGTTGTAATGTTGCTCTTTCGAAGCCAAATGCAAAGGCCCTGTTTGCCCTGCTTGCACCCCCTTATAGCCAGGATTACCTTTCAGATAAAACTCTATGCTAGGTGTGTGTTTTGCTTTCTTGTGAAATCCGTCATGCTCTCCACAACACTGGACCCAGGCAGGGATATGAGACTGGCTTGTAAGCTGGCCTCATAATGCCAAAGTGCAGACTCTGTATCATAGGGGATATATCCTGCTCCTGTATTTGGGGCTGTTTGTGTGAAACCTCTGCTGCTCTATGTAAAAAATGTCAGGTTAATTTCCATGACATCACTTATTTAGGCATCATATTTGACTAAATTACACAATGTCGGTTAATGCATTTGTTAGAATTGTATTTTAGAGAAAACATTATCCGTCCAAATAATATTATTTGTTGCATTGGGTTGACAAAATGCTTAATGTAGAACCTGCAACTCTTAACTGCAAATTCAGAGGCACTTCATTATTTGGCTACACGCCTGTAGCTAATGTTGTATTTTTTCTTTCAAAGGAGCCAACACCTGCCCCTGTATCAAGTCCCCCTGCTGAGAAGGTGATTACAACTTTTGGAGAGAGTATAAGACTACATGTGTGAATAAAATATATTTTTCCCAACATAAACTTGCAAAGATGAGTGTGAGAGTCTACAAACACTAATTCCTTATATCCAACATGTGTGCCTGCAGGATATGTTTCACTGAGGAAACGGATACCTTATTTATGGCGCTGTTTTATTGGAATTGAACTGTGCCCAGTCCTTGTTGTAGTCAATGGCATTGTTTTATGTCATCACATTCACTCTCTGCCGTCGCACACAGAGGGTGCTGTCTCGTCAGGAGGAGCTGAAAGAGAGAGCCAGACTCCTCCTGGAGCAGGCCCGCAGAGATGCTGCTATGAAGGCTGGCAACAAGAACGTCCCCAACTCAGCCGCATCAAACAGGACCACAAACGTCTGCGATGTAAGTCCAAAGTATGTGTGTGTGGACTTTTCTAAGACTGAAACTGTTAACATTGCTCCCTCTGAAGCTGTCAGAGAGGTCAGTTCTGTGGTCATTTAAACAAGTGACGTGGAAATAGGATCAGACGATCAGACTTTCTACCTATACCTGAGGCTCAGTTCTGGTCAGCCTGGATCTTCAGGTTTCTGAGGAGGGGCCAGGTCTGTCTGTCCTCTTCTGTGTGTAGTGAGTAAAGGCTGTCCTGAGTTGGAGCTGTCTGTCCCTGCTTCTTTGCTTCGTGCACTGGAGTGTTGTACAGCATCACCTCAGCGTGCCGGAACAGCTAATAGAGTGACCAGCAGCCTCTTCAGCACCCTCATGTCACTTCCACAGTTCTCTATTCGCTGCTCACTGCACTTGCAACATGCTGGAAAAGCCTGTCCAAACTGTCTCATCCTCTGGCAGTCCACTTTGTTGAACACTTTATTAAAAAAGGCTTTGAGAAGCAGGGAAGACTTTTCCTTATTAACTGCTCGGACTCCCTTATGAACTGCTGAACGTCACAACCTGAACGTGTCCGTAAGTAAAACCGAAATGTGTCTTGCTCCCTCTTCTCTACTTAAACATTTTTCTCTCTCTTTCAGTCTCTCCCCTGGGGCATCTTGACTCTGCACACTTTTTATGGCATCCTGACCAAATTTGCTGCCCCCTCAATTTCCTCCGAACACTGAGTAAATGTTGTACACAAACACCTGTCAGCAAAAGTACATTCATGGTAAAGGGGGGTGAGAATTGCTGTACCGAAGCAAACTAGACTAGAGAAGACGTGAGGGAAATTGCCAGCTCTGAACTGAGCACGCTCCACTGAACATAATATACTGGGAGGGGGGGAGAGGGCCACGCTGATGGACCAGGAGTTACCCCGAGAAAGCACTGTGGTCAAATTCTCAGTGACGTTTCCAAATGTTCCAGAGAAGTGGGGGGGGGTAAGAAAAAAAATATGGTTTTGTGAGAATTGTGACAACGGATTTGAGGGTAACATGAAATAAATACCCTTTGGTAATGAAATATCTAAAAGGCAGCAGCCGCATGCCCCTGCATTTGCTGCCTGAATCCTTAAAGAGATATATGCCCTTGAATTAGATACTGTGTGTGTGTGTGTGTGTGTGTGTGTGTGTGTGTGTGTGTGTGTGTGTGTGTACACAAGTGTGTTATCAGTGTTTGTCTGTGTGAAGCCACCACGCAAATGTGTGTTCATGTCTGTGTGCGGGCCACAGGAATAACCATTTCGGCATAATCTGAGAAAATAGATGAGGGACTTCGAAGGACTGGTGGCGTTAAGTCTTCAGAGGAAGAAAGCAAATTAAAAGAGTTTTTCAAAGCTGTTGCAGTGTCGATATATTTCCTTAGCGACAAAAAAGAAAAAGGTCCTCTTCTGTCCCTTGTTGTGAGGCAAGATGGCTGACTTCACTTTAGATTAGCGTCTTAAAGTAGCCAGACCCAACCTTCCGCTCTTTCTCTCCCCCTCCTGCTTTCATTACTCATTTCCAAGGACAATTGGTTAATAACCCCCCTCACACACTCTCACACAAGCACACACACTGCTCCAATGCACGAGGGAAGAATGAGGGGCGAGAGGGAGATATTGAATTGTTTACACTTTTTTTAATAGAAAACATTGATCAAAGGAATACGTCTGGCCTTGAGGCCAATGTGCTGATAATTGTTAGCGATTCAGATTAGATTACTTGATGTCTTGTCTTGATTAGCGTGTGTGTGTGTGTGTGTCAATGTTATCAGCTGGAGAGGCCCAAGCCTTTCCCATTTAACTCTCCATCCGTCTAAGTAGGTGCTTTGTGGTTTAGCATGCATAAGGTATAATTTAATTCAATTAAAGCGGGGTTCATTCTTCCAGGGAAGTGGCTAATGTGGGGGCATCAGAATGATTTGGGCATAGGGAGAGGAGGGGGTTCCTGAGCTGTTTTGGGGGTACGGTATTCCAAGCACGAATGGCAAATCAGTTAGTTTGAGATACTTAACTAAAATCATGTCTTGTTCAAAGCTGTAGAAGTCATGATTTTTATGTGACAGTACAATTCTCTGTAGTGCTGAAGTGATTAATCAATAAGTCAAAAAGCTATAAAAAAAATTTATTCATAATCAAAATAATGGTTAGTTGCAGCACCGATCCTCCAAACAGAATGAGAGCATCACAAGTTATGTTTGGACTCTATTACCAAAGTTATTTCTTGGGATAAGAATGATCACACACATCGTCTTTGCCCACATGAAAAGGTGAATCAGAACTTCACATTAAATACAAATGTTTCTCCTGAATAGCAGTAAGTGACCAATCTGTCCAGAGGAACAAAGTCTGGTCCTTATGCAAATTATTATTTTCATTCTTTTTACCTATCCTAAGTTCCCCCAGTCACTATAAATAAGAAACTTAGGTCAGAGCAGTGAGTTCTTACTTTTTAGAAGTAACTCACATAGCTGTCACCAACTGGACTAAAAGCCCTTTCTCTCATCATCATACACCTGTTCTAGTTCTCATCAGTAACAGCTCCCTCACACCTTTCTCCATAGCATATATCCCATAATGTCAATTTTCTGTTAATTCATCCATAGCACCAAGGAAATAATGTACTTTGTGTTTGCAGTTGTGTTTCAACTTTTTAGAAAAACTTTGAAAGGAAGGTGCAACAGATTACACAGGACGGTGTTGTTTTTTTCATACAACTTTATATTTACAGGAATAACTTCAGGTCTTTGTCCTGTTGTCTTTGGGTTCTTTTTTGTAATATTGGTGTTCTCTGAGGTAAGGCTTGTTCTACTGTTGCAGCCATTGTAGCTCACTCTAAAATGTGATAAATCAAAAACATACATATTCATGTACGACTACAGTCGTAGTACTGCACTATACTGACATCAATTCTAGGCCTGTACAAGGGGAGTGAAAATGTAAGCATGAATGAGTAAATTTGTTACATATCCACAGCAACATGGATGTAGCTTATTATGTTGGATGCTTGTTTGGAGACTGTGTGTGTGTGTGTAGCCCTGATCTCTTGACCTATGCTCTCCCTCCTGCCATCCCTAATTGTAGCCCATAGTGACTGGTTCTTTCATCTAAGGTCACAGGTTCAGTTTTTTTTCTCTTTCTCTCCCTCCCTGTTGTCTCAGTCACTTTCTCTCTCTCACTCTGTCCCACTTTTTAGTGTCTTATCTATTTTTCTCCCCAATTGTTTTTTTCTTTTCTAAACTCACTGTCTTTTTCTCCATGTCTTTATTTCTGCCTGTCCTTTGTGTTTCTCTGGCACATCTCATCTTCCTGTTCTCTCCATCTTGTCTTGCTGCCTGTCCTACTCTCTAGGGTCTCTCATGGACAAGCAGTACTACTTGTAGTTTTTAGCCCACCACCTTCGCGGTGCCTCCTCCTCCTCTTCCCCTTCCTCGGTGGCCATCACAACATATCAGTAGTCACAGTGCAGATATGTTGTAATGTCACCACCCCCTACCAACACAGCAGCCAGATGGGTAATTAATGAGCTGCTTTACCAAAAATATCTAGGCCACGGTCTTCTCATTTTAGCCTTATTGCAGACATCCCAATTTTTGTTTGTCTTTCTTTTGCTCTTTTAGTTATTATTTAAATGGTGAAGTGTGTGTGTCTGTGTCTATTCGCTTCAGGTCTCCTCATCCATTAGCAGATGAGAACAGTAATTTCACACCGGCCTGGCCAGGCTAATTATCAGGATCCACGCTAGGTTTTGGAGATGTGTATGTGTGCATGTGGTCACACAAGCATATGCTACTGTGTGTGTGTGTCTCTTAGCAAAACTGTAAGGCAAAAATATGTGTGTACCCTGTGTGCAATTATATAGCACCTGTGCACTTCTTTTCGGTTTGTGCGAGTGTGTGTGTGTGTGTGTGTGTGTGTGTGTGTGTGGTATGCATTCGAGAGTGCACGCAAATGCCTCTGTGTTTTCCAGGTAAGAGAGTTCCCCTGCTCACTGACTCGTTGTGATTTCTATAATTGGGTCCCGTTTGATTTTTGCCGACCAGCACCCCAACCACCTCCTCCTCCTCTCCATTCTCCTCCACCGCTCTCTCTATTCCTCTCAGGACAGGAGGAGGCTCCTGGCTCTCTCCACTGTTGTGACCTGTGGGTGTCATCTACTCCCATCTGCTGTCTGCCCTCTGATCCTGACTTGACTGCATTCATGTCACCATTTTCCCCTTTATTCTCTTTCTTTCGTTCGTGTCACTGGTGGCCAAAACAAAGCCCTTTGGCTGAACCTAAATCTTCCAAATAATGAGAAACACATTGTGGCTGAGTTATTCTGATTGTACTGTATTACATCCAAGTGATTATAAAAAAAATTATGGTTGCTCGTCAAAAGCACATTTGGCTACTTGTTGCCTGGCTGTTGTCCAGTGTTTGGCAAATAGGGCCAAGTGGAAAGGTGAACCTTTGAAAGGTGCTATGCCTGGCACATTTAGGCAGCCAGTTTATCACAACATAGACACAAAATGTATGTCAGTATTGACATTTGGGCATAGTTATTAACGGTGGCATGTAAATTTGAGATTCATAATCCAAAAGCTCAAATTGCAACTGAGAAGGCATTTTGTCTGCCACAAATACCAGAAGACTGCGAGTACACTTCCTCCCCATTCATAGACTTACAATAAATGCATCTAATCTAACATAACCCTGTAATTGTTTGATAATCTCACAGCTTCAGAACACAAATACTCTAACTGCAGAATATACTGTATATGTGTAAAAAAAGAAAAGATTTTAGTTACAATTTTACTCTTAGGTTCGACAATTGGCCACCAGTGAAGGGCTGCCTTTGCAGCAAATATAGAAGAAAATGTCTATTTTGAAAATGCCAATATGGCCTTATTTGCTCCCCTTTTTTGTCCACACTTTGTCTTTTTCTCCCCTTCTCCTCATCTTCCTCCTCCTGTCCTCTCTCCTCTTCAACATTCTCCCAGCAGTAATATTTTTCTGCAGGTCTCATTTTAATGTGGCTGCAATTCCTTTCTTCTCCTAGCTCTCCTTTTTTCTCCCCCCTCTTTTCTCTTGCTCGCTCTTCTTTTTGAAGAATCTGCCCCTAATCAAACTAAATAGTTTCATGGGCAGTTTCTTTGGACTTTGTGTGTGTGTGCTTGTGTTGGAGTGTGAGGGTATGAGTCGTGGCTGAATTGGCTGGAGTGGAGATCAAAGGCAGTCTTTAAATTTTGTGTGTGTGTGTTAACGAGCAAGAGAAAGACAGCTCCCTCAATTGCATCACAAGAGCTGATCAAGCCATCAGAGAGGAAAGCTGTGATACACACATACCTCTTCTGAACACATGTACCTCTCTTTCATTCTCTCCTCTCACTTTGTCAAGTTATCACATGCCTCATGTTCACATTTGACCAAGTAGAAGTACCAAATGTTTTTCACGTCCACCCCGTATCCCTGGTCTCCCCCCCCCCTCCCTAAAGCTGCTTTGTGCGGATAAAATTTGTCCTCGGAGGAGAGAATATTTAATGTTCATTGCATGTGAAATTACAGTAATCCCAGCACTTTATTAAGTGCATAACAAATTAGTATAAGCTTGAATTTAAAGTTTAAATTACTCTATCCATGTTTGTGCCTTTTTGTGAGATAGTTTAGCATTGATTTGATATAAATGTGTTCACAAAACCACATTAGTAAAATATCATGTCACGTGTGTGTACACATACATTTTACAGCCATGTTATTTTGCCTTGTTAATGTGGTTCTGTGAATGTGTGAGTTTACATACCTCTGATTTTACTGGTGGGCCTTTTCCACTAAATAGTCCCAAAACTTCACTCAGGAAGTCAGAAACTACATGTGGCTGTTGTGCATTTGTGTTTGCATTCCCACTGCATCTGAGGAACTGAACATTAGATAAATAGGATGAATAGTGGATGAAACACACACTGTTTTTGTACTTTAGTACTTAAACATATTGATGCAATAAGCAAATGGAGTTAAGTTTAGTTTTCTGTATCTCTTATCTATTTAGGATCTCTGCTATGAAACAGTATATTTATATCATTAAACTATTTTCAATCCCAAGTCCTGTTGCCACTTGTGACTTCCAGGACTTGCAGTCAGTCTGAATGAATGCTATTCACATGTTGTAATGGTCTTAGAGGTTTGTGTTTGACTAGTCAACACTGAGAAGGCTGAGATGAAGGTGAAGTTTCTGATTTTCTGAGAAGGTTCCTTGAAAGCTTCCTGCGGTAATAAAGGCGCCACAAGTTGGGGAATTAGTTTTATCTTAAATGTAAGGTTAAATTACACTCTGCAAATACATGAATAAATTCAAACCGACATTAATGCCCAAACATATGGAAATGTATCATACAAATCTTAAAATATACTCAAAATGTATCAGTTACTACTTTCAAAACAGATGGATCTGTCTTCAAAAGTAGCAGCAGTTCTCTGGATGGTTCTTATCAAACTGACAGTAGCCCATATTACACCTTTTAACATGTCAGTCTGCTTTTTCAGAAGGGGTCAAACTAATTTTGGAGTGAAGCCCTTCAAACACACTGACTGCCCCTTCTGGTTGTAAAGGATCTTGTGCAGTTACGGGTTACCTGTGTCTTTTTTGTCACCCACCGTCACAGAGTTCAGCTCATGTTCTCTGTCTCTTTCTGTCTACCGCTCTCCTTTTCTCTCTCCGTCTCTCTCACTAGCAATTATCCTGTCTATTTAAAGGGCAAAACCTTCCCATCTTACTCACCTGTCAGAGTGACGAGCTCCTCTGACTTTTGTGTGTTTGTGTTGAATAGTCTCCATGCTCCACTCTACCTGTTCTACCTGTCCTACTGTACAAGTGCCCCTGTTAAGTGTGCACGCACACACAAACACACACGTGCAGTTCTGAGGACACAAACTTTTAATTCAAATGTGAAACCACAGTTACACAGAACCTCAGAAGTCAAACACACACACATTTATTTGCTCAAAAATGTCAGCTTGATATTGCACACATAGACACACCTTTGTTCTGGAAATGTGTGACGCACATCAATATTTGTTTTTTTTCTTACAAATAATACAAACAATTATTTGTATTATCTTACAAATAATACAAACAATAATAAAACAAATTATTAAGTACATAGCATGGACCAATTCCTGTCTACATATAGCACATTTATAACCATGGCTAGTTTATTCAAAAATGCACAGGATACTAAAAAGGAAAAAATCTACAAGGCATTACAAAACACATACAATAATATAATAAAAATATGGTACAATAAAACGACAATTTTTTGAGTATGACTGATCCCAGTCATTTAACACACATACATCACAAGCACATGCAGGAACACACAGTCATAAAAATGTACACATACCGTATAGTGTATAAACTAAAGCTTGGTTTTACAGCCACAAACCACAGCAACATAACACCTCTGCCACGCTAATATTTAAACCCTAACACATACACAGACACACGGCTATCTATAGACTAGACTATAGACAGCCCGCACTTCCACCCCACTTCCACGCTGACATCTTGCAGATTTATATTTATGTACATATAACTAACACACACACACAGACCCCTATCATGGGCACGCACCCGTCGAATCATAATTAGTCCGTGTCCTGGTTCTTTGATAGCCATGTACAGTGGCTCTTCTTTAATTCTTTATCAAATGCATTGATCGCTGTGGGCCTTGCATGCTCATTGATCCGCGCACTCCGTCTGGAGCCAGCCGATAAGCCCCCTTCTCTCTCACTCTCTCTCACGCTCTCTCTCTCTTCCAAAATTTGAGCAATAAGGGGTTTTGTTAGTAATGGATTACTAAATGTGGCTGGTACATGTAATATGTTTTATTACTTCCCATTTTCCCATAAACCTCATTGCTTCCTGCCACACAGAATATGATACCCCCACCTTACCATCAATCGTTTACAATGATTACTATATCAATGATCTTCCAAAGATGATCTTTCCTAATTAATGTTAGGCTTATTTAGAATATACATAAATAGTAGGAATTATGAGGCCTAAGTTAGAATTGTTATGTGGTACCCATTTCAACACCTGAACAACTGATGATCAGCGCAGTGCAGTGTAACTGAAATTTGGTAAACTACAACAGCTTCATATCAGCCATAAGATGTCTTATAGCAACATAAACTGTTTAATTGGTCAGAAATGGCTAAATACAGTGATGTGTCTCTGTCCTCACTGCTATGATAACCAGGAAGCTAGTTTGGGATCTGTAGCACTTAATTCTCTCATATATACATACATATGTGCTTTCCTGGTAAAGATTTTCAGAAGGTGGACTTCTGTTTAGGTATGTTCATGTATTAGATCATTGGGAATATTCAAGTATAGTATGTATAGAGTATAGTCAAGTCATATAGAGCACAACAAATATTCATAAAGAGAAGGTAGCTGTTTACTGTGTTTGTTGTTGCGGTAGGATGGCTTTGAATGGAATAACAGCAGTTTCACCACTGACTGAGTTCTACCTGCATCTACATCGTGTCTGGATCATCATTCTGGCATTTGAAACAATGTTTTTGAGTGTGTGATTACACATCTATGTGATTGGTTTTGTATGTGTGTTCTGTAGCTCTTTAATGTGTGTGTGTGTGTGTGTGTGTGTGTGTGTGTGTGTGTGTGTGTGTGTGCCTGGACAAGATAGAGACCTAAAGCACCTCTTGACTGTGAATTAGCCTGTCATGACAAATGTCTAGAACTGCATGACTGGCTGCCAGACTGGCTGGCTATCTGGGAGGTTGGCAAACCCTTTTTTGATAGTGATTGTGTGTGCATCCCTGTGTGTGTTTGTGTGGCATCACTCTGTGCCCACGCCAGGTCTCTGTACATGACCAGTGTTGCGTGTCCTCCCTCCCTCTTTCTCCTCTCCCAGAAAAGAGCAACCAAGGCGACAACCTGCTCCTGCTGCTCAGAAAGAGCTTCCAGAGCGGAGAGGGGTCCTCTCCCCAACGCCAAGCCCACACTGGAGCCCTCTGTCTCAGTCTTGCACTCAACCGTTTAGCCTCTCTTCCCCTAGAGGTTCCCAGCAGTCAATGGAAGACACAGTACACAATTGTTCTTGCTGTCGCCATTTATAAAAGAAAAGTCTCTTCCCCTCCTGAGTCTCCATTCTTGAAGCTGTGCTACCCACTGACCACCAGCAGACACGCTTTCTCTCCTCCATTTTTTTTGGGACTTCTTTTTCATCCTGGCTTTGATCACATAACGGCGTGGCTGGTGGGATTTTGTGCATTTTTTTCTACAGTCGTGTCCCCATGGCTTTTACATCCACTGGTTTTTAAATCAAATCAAATTTTATTTATATAGCGCTATATCATAACAAAGTTATCTCATAGCACTTGTTAATATAGAGCAAGTCCAAGCAAACTCTATATCTACAGACCCAACAATTCCACCAT
>JAVQJF010036670.1:0-114978 GCA_036023855.1 Gadopsis marmoratus
AGTCGTCTAGTCATCGCAGTTTGGGCCTTGTCAAAGTCTCTCACATCCTTCAGCTTGCCCATTTTTTCTGCTTCAACACATCAACTTCGAGGACAAAATGTTCACTTGCTGCCTCATATATCCCCCCACTGACAGGTGCCATTGTAACCAGATAATCAATGTTCTTCACTTCACTGTCAGTGCTGGTAAAGTTATGGCTGACCATGTTTGTGAGGTTTGGTGTGGAGTTTTTCTGCCCCCAAGTGGCCATAAAATGTATTAATGTAGAAGAAATTCCAATCTTTACACCTTATTTATATACCGTACCTGATATGCTAAACACATAAATATATATCGTTTTCTTGATCTATTATATTGCAAGTAGGACAGTGGATGGGAGTTCTCCTCTAACTTCCCCTCTAACCTATGAAATTTACTACAGCAATGGTGTTGCGATGTCTGGACATCAGGAGGTGTTCAATCAAGTGATCTCTAAAAGGCACGTGGGAGTGAAGAGGATGAGTGCACCTAGCATAGCATTAAATAGGACTGCTAATTCTTTTTAATCCTAGGTGAATGAGGTTTGCCATAAAATTATATAGTGTGCCAAAATAGTGAAGAAGCAAAATATTCAAAAGTCACTTTTGTCTGCCCCGACACATTATACCAGCAGGTGATATCAAATACAAATGTTATTTAGAAAATACAATATGAATAGAGAGATGTGAGAAGCACCTTTTCACATAGCAAGCAAATTGGGATATGAGATTCCCTATTATGCGTCCTATAAAACATTTATGTAACATTGAAAACATTACATGTTCCGACGTACAGATCTACACCAACCTGTGACCTTTAAGAGCATTTTTGATTGGGCTGCATAAATTAAACAGAAAACACATGAACACCTTTGGATTCACACTTATGAGTGCGCGTAAGATGAGACTCTGTTAGAAAACGTGACGCCGTTGTCAGTTTTTTAAGCGATTACATATAAGCAAATGACAGCCATAAGATCACAGGACACATGTCTGTGCACGGTGAATATTAATACTCTCAAGCTGTCATTCATCAGTGGACATTCACATGGACCAACTGCAAAACTATTGGAGCTTGATTGGATGCTCTCCTCCTGCTTACATCGATCCAGGATGTGTGAGTTGGAGAGGGTGGGTGTTGGTTGGCCATTGGAGTAGTGTGTGTGTTATAGCTTTGGCAAGTACAATAGACCTGAGGGGAAACAAGCAAGTGCACTCGCCTTTCTCCAACCTCTACCCAATTAATGGCAATGAAAAATCCATGTGCACCCATAAGATGGATTTACAGGTGGCTAATGAGCTGATATTTAAAACTTGTCACTTGCTCTGGCTCTCTTTTCTTCCCATCTTTGGCTGCCCTCCAGGACAGAGCACCCGCGGTTCTGCTGGGGTGCTAATATTGCTTTGTATCAGCAAAATGTCAGCCAGGAACACACAGGATCCCGACTGCATATCCCCAATGCCCATTTCCATCAAGTGGAAGGGCGTATTCAAGGTGGACGACCTTAATTTGACTCTAGTAATATAGGTGTATAATAGGTTATATGACTCGAATGAACTATTTCACTCATGTCTGTAATTATGCACATGATAGCTGTTTAAGCCTTTATGGCCTCAGGCTGGAGTGAAAAGTTATACTTGTTGGCCTCATTAAAAATCACCTCACCTGTTTAAGGACAGAGTGCTGAAAAGGCCACAAGCCAGTGTCTCGTCTTTCATGCCAGTCGTCAGCCCATAGGCAAAAGCTGCGTCAGGTCGATCGCCTGCGGACCGTAACCACTCTAGTTGCAGTTGCAGGAAATTTTACCTCAGTAATCTGCAGCAAGAGGCATTTCAGCAGGAAACGGCTCCCTGTGCTGGGTTGTGTATATGGCTGGGGCTGAGTCGAGCTCATAATTCAATGCACCCGTTGGCACTTTTCATCCTGCTGGGGCTGGGTACTGGTACTAAATGACAGTGAAAGCCACAATGGCACTTCCACCATTGCTTTACGACTGGCAAAGACCCTGGGGCACCATGACTGGAGTGCTAAGTGAGAACATGGCTGCCAATCACTTGATATTAATCTCTCTGTGAATGGGAGAGACAGCCGACATGAGAGGGGAAACCTGGGGCGGGGAGGAGCTGGGAAGTGGACCCAGCTGGTGCAAGGCTGACAGAAATTAGCCGTGCGTCCGATCAGAGCGTCCAAATGCCTCACACACACACACACACACACACACACACACACAGACACACACAGCCACCTACACACAGACAGTGAAGGTCAATGGTGCATAGACTTTTCTCTACCATACCACATAATATGGTAAGACATGAAATCCCAGAGCATATCTCCTGCTGGATATGAAATTACTTATTGCTTGGAAATACTGTATAAAGAAATCCAGTGTAAATACATATGAGGCCAAGCAAAGAGGTCCAATGTAAACTCAGCACAGAGATGGTGAACCCCTGAGGCACTTTTACACAAATGCAGTATTCATTCCAACGCTGGCAAAATATGGTGTTTGTGTACAGTTGTGTGAGTGCTGGCTAGATATGCAAATTGACATTACATAAATGATATTACTGAGTCATTTTGAGTGATGTACTTTAATTTTAAGTAATGTCTCATCTTAAAAACTGTAAATAACACAAATTATGTAATGATTTAACTCCCATGCAGTCATGGAGCTTGAACTTCCTCAGGTCCAGGATTATGAAAATACTGAAGTCATGAGTCCTAATTCCCAACCCCCCCCGCCTCCCAGCACGATGGTTTGTTGGCTGGTTTATAGCATTCACCACACTGCCAGGAACATAATTCTGGGGGGGAAACTAAATCCACCTTTTGTATTTAAATTTAAAGAATTCATTAGTTTGTGTTTGGACTAAAAACAGTCAATATTGAGTTTAAAAAGTACCAGAATCAGCCCTAAAACCTCACTATTTGTAATTTGTGTTTAACTGGAATGTAAACTCCTCCCAAGGTGATTAAAAACTTCACATTCCCAGACACAATACTGAGGACACACACTACTTGCACCATCCTGCCCACATCATGTGCCTTTACAATGGTAATCCACTCAAGACCAGCACTCATTTCCAAGCATGATAAAAATATACAAACATTTGGGTTTTGATCATGAAACACCTTCTTAAGATGTTCAATGTGGCAATCATTTAAAGCAAAAAGGTCAAACCATTCAATTATGTTTTGAATAGATTTAATTCTTGTTAACATTGTGGGCCCCCTTGTCAAATGTACTGTTAATCAGTGGTGGAAGAAGTACTCAGATCCTTTACTTAAGTAAATTAAGAAATACCAAGGTATAAAAATACTCCATCACAAGTCAAAGTCCTGACTTTTACAGACGCATTATCAGAAAATATATACTTAAAGTATCAAAAGTAAAACTCATTATGCAGAGTGGCTCCTTTCACCGTGTTAGATTACAGAAAATTATATTTTTCTGTTTTTATCACTAACAAATACACGTAAGCGCATTTTAGTTCATCAATGTTGAGCCAAATTTAGATGCTCTTTACAGATACATTAGCAATATAGTACTGCATCATATCATGTAAGCATATCATATGTTGATTTAATGTAAAAAGTAACTCGTAAAGTAGCATAGAAAGTATAAAGTGGCATAGAAATACTCAAGTAATGTACGTGTATGTAATTTGTACAGTACTTGAGTATATGCACTGAGTGGTACGAGTTACATACCATCACAGCTGTTCGTGGGATACAAAACAAGTTGTTAAGTAGTGTGTTAGCTCAAACCTTTGGTAGGTCTGAGTGGATGAGAAAGGTGCACACCAAAAAGTCAAGATTCAGCTGGTTTCAACTCTCCTTCCCCCGGCCTGATGGATTGCAGTGCTCGTTCTCTTTTTTCATTTTTGTCCTCATTATGTTTGGTTCCAACTTACCAGTAGATTCGGTACACTTTGTTTAGACTTTACATTTACCTTGTCAGAGTCTAGACTAGACTAAAATGGCAAGAATGAATAAATAACTAAAACGAACGATAGATCAAGGAATAATAATCTTCTCTACTTGAAGAGGATATTAATTCAGTTTAGAGGGCGTCTTAAGTCTGTTGACGGCTTTGTTCACTCGGTTGCGGCAGTTAGTCATTGCCGTCTGTCTGTCTGTCTTCTTCTTCTTCTAGTTTTGCAGCTGTCTGTCGATCATTTCCTCAGCTGGTCATATGACAGGCAGCCCAGACACAATCTGGCGGAAAGAAGCATCAGCGCTTTCTTCGCTGTGCTGCGTAGGTAGCGCAGACTGCTGGTCCGCCGCTGCCGGGACTCTACGGAAAGTTCGCAAGCGACGTTGGTGAATGACTGGCCTTTCGTGCGTTGACGAAGCCAGACGGGACTTTTTTTTTTGGTACCGAGCGGAGAGGAGATGCACACGGCACTCGAGTGAGGTAACTATATAAAAACCCATTTGTTATCATTCACTCCCACAACATGGACCCGGGCAGTGTTTGCCACCACGGGTAGATGTTATTAACCACTGCAGTGAACATTTGTTACGGAAGCTCAGGCAGCATATGTTATCGTTGCTCACTGTGGGCTGTGAGCTAATTTCCTGCGTGTCCTCTGCTAGCTAACGTTAGCTGGCTGAATTGTTGCAGTGGTTTTCCAGGCTAGCGTTAGCGCTAGCGGTAGCGCTAGCCTGTCGGAAAGGAGCTACTCTTGACACAACAAACGGGCTGGTTTGGCTTTGAACTAGTATGTCGGGGAGATTTCCGGGACTCGCGTTTGGATACTGGCGACTAGTCATATGCTGGCGGTAGAATCAGTTTATCGTTTGAACGCTGCAGCTTTTGTAAGCACGTTTCAATGACGGGGAAGAGTGGAAATCTCTGCGTTGCTTTATGCGCACCACGTGCGGCGTTCAAGCTCCCTCAGTCGAGCAGAGCGATGACCGAGGGGCGTCTCTGCCTCACTAACAGCGTGGACACGCTAGTCTCAAACGAAGGTTAGCGTGTGCGACTTTTCACCCATGTTATTGGGCGGACGGGGCACGTCTAGTGACTGCTTTTGCTCGGATGTAAATTTGACATTTAAACCCCCCACAATCATAAATATTCAATGCATATATTGTAACAATGTATCTCAGTATGAACAAAATCAATGTCGGAGCGCTTAATTTAGAGTAGAGAGAATACATATTTGCTTAGGTGTAAATTAACACTAGTGTGTTTGTGTGAGAGCACTGAGCATGCAAAGTAACAGCTTTTACACGCGTTTTTTTTTTTTTGCACAGCTGCCGTAAATAGCATACATATGACATCTTAGCATTCATACAGAAGTGATTCCTGCAAAATGTGCATTTGTTTGATTCCAGACAGTCACACCTGGCATCCTTATAAACCAACAGTTACACTGCAACATTAAAATGTGAAACTGCTGCAGGTTGACAGCTGGTTGATTTGTGAAGGATGTGATCAATGATGATGTGTTTGTTTTTAAATGAATCTGGGAAGCAAAATTAAGCACATCTCGCATCTATATTTTCATGAACTTTACGCTCATAGTTTTAGAAATGATATGCCGACACGTGCAACAAGTTGTATGTAAATATATACAAACTATGTAAGCCACCATCCACCATCTATATAGGAGACTGTCTTCTATATATAGTTGGTGGCTTACACAGTGCCTGTTCTCCATTAAATCACACATCGGTCACATAAATGTCACCTTATATGACCTCCTGGTCCTGAATTACTGATACTGAGTCATTTATGTAGCTTTATTTTAGTCTGGCCTAGGTAAGGTAATGAATGCACTGCTTCCCTCAGTTAACAAGCTAACTAGTAATTGAACTTGGTTGCAAAACTTAATCTATTACAACCCACAAAAACCACAGACAAGCTTTACAAAACACTCTTTTGTAGCGGTCTGTTTTGTTGGCATGCAATGAAGCAACAAAAATAATACTGCCAGTGGGATATGGAGACACCTGACCCAGAATTTTAATCATCTGTGTTTTCCCCCCCAGACAGTATCAGCTTAGTTTTTCAGTGGTTGCAGAGGGAAGAAAATAATATAATCTCTTAAACTGGCCCTTCGGAAAATGAAGTAATGCTCTAACGGTGAAGTTAAAATTTGAAGCTGCAGAGGCTGATGTATCATTGCTTTTACTCTGTAATATGGGACATGCTCCAAAAAGGCTGGATCCTACAATTCCCATAATGCAACCCAATAACTTATTTTATTAGACTTCCCCTGTCTAGCGTATTTGCCTTTCAATCTCCATGCCCTTAGCTTGTAACGCAGGCTTTCTGTTATAAATTAGTAGTGTCAAAGCCAAGCTGAGATACATTTAGTCAGACTTGACAGGGCTCCCCCAGAACCACAGAAGACATTGTACAACTATTCTGACAGACTGAGCAGTACCCAACATGACTTGTAAACTGGCCTTTATATGTGTGATATTGGTGGATTTCCCCTTTCTGTGTTAAGCTGCATTATTAAACCTTATTTACAGCAGCTACAGCTTGGAAAGTATAGCTTAAGGATATTATGTACAGACTTCCATTGAGTCATTGTGCTTTAAAAAACACTTACAGTGAATAAGTGTTGCTTTTGTAATGTGCATCATCCCCTTTATGAATCAGTTCTGCTTTTGTAATGTTGCAAACAGCCTACACAGATCTTAAAATATACATCCCTCGAAGTAAATTTGTATGACTGAGGTGCAGGACAGTGCTGGGAAAGAGAATTGAGGCTCAGCAAACCTTTTCAGATGTGACCTCATGAGTTGAGGATCTCTTCTGTGTATTCATTACAATGCAACCAACTTTGTCTTTCATATCAAATACGCACACGGGTTGCTGAAACTGTGTTTTGGCTTTGTTTATCTAAACATCTAAAGTGGGCTTTTATTGTCCACAGACAGGAAACCCAGATTTGTATATGTAACTATTTACAAGTGGCGCCGGTGCTCAATTGTGGATTACGCTGGAATACAAAGAAATCAATCGTTTTCAGTTCTTTCAGGTCCACTGAGGACAAAGCTACAGCATAAGGCCATTATACCAAGCCACACTGATGCTGAAATCCACCCTAAACTCCCAAGAATGACCTCCCAACCACTGATGTGAATAAAACAAACCTTCAATTAACCTAAGATTGCTTTTGGTGATGATCTTTGTATTTGGCTGAATATTATTTACAGCCTCTGTGTTTATCAATAGGCCTCTTTTTTTGTGAAATGCTTTTTCCTGCAATATAATTAGCTAAAGATGACCTTTGGCAATTTGTCTGCAGGTCGTCTAACCCCTTATTCAGATCTGTTGGTGTCAGTCATAATACTCAGAGTGACACAAAATACTATATATCATACCAGGCATGGACTACGGTACCTGGTAACTAAAACGGGGAGAAGGGTGATGGAGAATCTGTAGAAAGGAGTGTAACACCACTTAAGCCTGACGGCTACACTACATCTTTTGTTGAGCTAAGTAGTATCTTTGCATACTTTTGTCTCTTGGTTCTATGCCAGTGTGCTCAGGGCCTCACAGGTAAAAGCACCATTAAAAAACATCAGTCCCAGATTAGAGATTCACTCCATCTTAATTTAAGAAGCAAAACCCTTTCTAAGCATGGGAGGCTATTATGAAACACCCTGATACAGTTGCAGTACAATCCCCTCGGTGAAAGTCACTGTGTCTGCTAGCTGCAGGTTTCTAATAGTGTTTTTGTAAACATAGGCCTGGCTGGTCTATTTGCTTTACTACTCACAATGTCTACAATCTGCTGCACATGTAACATCATTCCCACACTCCTGCTGTTTATGATACAGTCTTTTATGCTGACAGGACATTTGGAGTCATGCTGGTTAACACTTATTAACCATTACATCTGTTCAGACCTCAGTATTGTTTCTGTCTGACTTTCATTGTTGTTGAGTAAGAGCTTATAGCATCAGTTTAGTGTACAGATGTATTGTTCCCACCAGTGTTTAGGCCTAAACAGAGCAAACACCTCTGTACTGTGTGTCAGGCTAAGCCTGCAGAACAAGGTGTGGGTCAGTCTGGCTCAGTACTGACATTAGGTGGATGAGCTTAAAATGTTTCTACAAACTTGGGGGGAATGTTTATTGGTTTTTTTTAAAGGATATTCCAAGAAGGTCAGCAATGACACTGATGGAGCATTTTATTATATATATTTTGCACATTTCAAGTTGCTGAATTACATCAAGACAAAATACTAAAATGGGTTACTAATAGTACACTTATAGCAACACACACACACACACGTACGCCATGTGTAGCTGGTCAGGTGGTTGATCTTAGACACAGCTTCCTGACCGCTCAAAGACACAGACACACACACATTCCCTCCCTGTACAAATTAGTTAAGTCCCTGCTGGAACAAACGGCTCAAAACATTCAACCTGTCACTTCTGTTAGTGCTGACGTGAACATTTTGAATTGGTTGTGGTGTGAACTCTGGTCCTTTCTGATTTCTTTTTTTTACTCTTTGTTTTGCCATGGTGTTTTCTTGTTTGACCTCAGCTGATGGTTCTGTTTACATGTCTGTGTCTCTTTTACACCACGATGAACATGCTTCCAGGCCACAGCATCAGCCACACACCCGCGTCTTGCCAGAGTAGAGATCTCGCGCTGTTCTGCTTTGCAGCTCCTTGATTTCACCTGAATAATTTATACATAAATAACCTACTGCCTTCAGCCTACAGAACTTGAACGTTATGTGGTTTTTGTGTTGTTGTGGAAGGGGCTGTTTGAGTCAGTGAAAAGTTCAGGGAAGTCGTGGCCTGTTACGTAGGTTTTACTTGAACCTGCATGTGTCATGGTAGCCCACAGTCTGATCTCATACCACACAGGGAAGCAGGCTATTTGCTGAATGATATGATGTGTCAGCCTTGTTTTCTTTGAATTTTCTTGAATGTGTATGACTTGGAAAGGTTTGACTTCTCTTGGATCATTAATTTGTCTTAGTTGACGCCAAGCGTGTTGGGATCAACCCGTGCCTAAGTGTGCGTGTCTTTGTTGAGTCTTCGATGATGATAATGCTATTAAAATATAAAGGCTTTCTACATTTGTGTGAATATGCCACGTACTTGAGTCAGGAGATCTGCAGGAGACCTACCTACCTAGCGCACAGCTTATAACAAATTCCACAGAATAGCCACTCTTGATCAGAGGATTGCTAGTTTGACCTGTGAAAATTACTACCTTGTCACTGTTTTTTCTTCTTGTTATGTTTGCAGCGGTCGGTGGTTGTCAATGTAATGACCAGTGCTATGTCTGTAACATGAGGTGTATACTTGCTTGTGCTCCTTGTGGACAGTTAGCTAAGCTGTAATGATTCAACATGCCGTGTGCCAGCGTTGGTAACGTCTCGCCGTGCACGTCGCTGTTGGATAAAGGCTTAGTGCACACTGATGGGTGAGCTGAAAACAGTTGACAATCTGTTATTTCTCTAGTTATCTTCAGGGATGGTCACTCTGGTGTCTCTTACCTTCCTGAATTTCATGATTCAACAGGAGATCGTGGTCCTCTTAAAGTCCCACAGGCTATCTGCTGTGAGCTGGCTCCCTCTGCCTCCGGCCTCACAAAGAAAACCTCCACTCTGACATGTTTGTGTATACATTTGTCTTGTGACTGAAGAACAAACGGTCCTCACTCCTCACTTAGTGCAACCTTTGCTTTTATAGCTCCCTGGCTTCGCAGTATGCATTACAAAGTGGAAGATTAATGGTTCCTGATGTAGCCATCACAGCCTTGGGAAACCTTTTATTTATGTACCTTTAGAGAGCACCGTAATTGCCTATTTTAATTTGAACATAACCCTCCACTATTGGAGTGAACATGATATTCCCTTGCACTTTTGTGAAGTGCAAGGCAATGTAGAATGGTCACTTTGCATTTATTTGCTGAAAACCTTCCTGCTGCAGAAGATCCACACACTCTCTCTAAGGTTATTCAAAGCAGTACTGGACGTAATACCGGCTATTGTAGAAAACCGTTAAAAAGAGGGCTGTAATGTGGGCTACATTTTTCTTAATGCAGAGATGCTGCAAGACTGAGTGCATTGCGCATTGAATTTTGTAAGAAATATAAATATCAGGTCAGGCTCAGTGGCAAAAACAAAACACTGTAACAAGAGAATACTTGACATTTGATGCCATTTCTTGAAAACCAGAGATTTGTTTATTTTTTGCTTCATTTCTCTTTGTTTCCTTGCCTACACTCGCCTGATACCGAGATGAGAAGGATGTGTATGGTCGTGTGAGAGTCATGTGAAGCAGCTTAAGGATACCAAATCCCCCTCCTCCTCGTGAGACCTGGAAAAGGCATGGGGAAATATTTTTGTGGATGGAAAAAGGTTTCAGAAATATACACTTTATATTATTGATAGTAGCATAGTTTGGCAGCTGTTCATCTTGTCAACATTTGACATAGCACCTTCATGCTCATGTAGCTGTAGCCTGCAAACTTAAACTGGAGAGATATTCAGATCAGGGTTAGGGTTAGGGGTTAGATGGTTAAATGTTTATGAATTATCATTACGGTGTATTCACTGGCACATTATATCTGAGGCAATTGAGTTGTTTTTATGCTTCTGCCAAGACATTTATCATTTTCATTGTAGTTTTTTAGAATGGCTGCAGTTTTGTAAAAACCACAACCAAAACTGTTGTTACAGTAGTACTCTCTTACCTTTTGTGAATTAATCACAAGAACGTATTTCAAATCCCCTGCACTCTGATTTACCCTTAACCTTGGCCCAAAAGTTTGTTTTCCACTCTCTGTGACGTATCATGTATATTGTCATGGCTGTTAGCCAATCAGAAGCTCTTTGCTCTGTTACCTTGATTGGCTATTGAATGCACCAGTACGTCCACATACTGACAGGCCTGCACTTTTTACCACTTGCCCTTTTTATTCAAATTTAGTACATTTTGTATTATTTGAAAACTCCAGACATTTTGATGGGTCATAGTGGGAAAAGCACAGGTGTTGCTAATTGCATTCACGTGTAAGCCTGGACAGTAAATCAGCTTGCAAAACCAGGACACTGACGTAGCTAAATGGAACTAAATGGCTGACTGCTAAATACGTCATGCTGCTCACTGTCAACTTTCATGGACCTTCTCAAGATATTTGTCTGTGTCTCGGCTCTAGTGTGTTTTTCACGCCATTTGTAACATAAAAGTGGGGTGTTGTTACATTAAAAAGTTGACGCTGATGATTATTTTAAAAAAGCATAACGGCCTCAAAATGTCCATAAACTCCCCTTTTTAAAATTTCTCAATCTTTGGTCGGAATAATGAATGTCTGTGAGGTATCCACCTGTAATCTCAATCCATCCCCAACAAGCTTTCCCAATAGCCTTGGCCTGTGAATGAGCCACACGTCCTTCATTGGCCAGGAGACATTCTGAGTCCAGGCTAGCCAATTACTGAGCACCAGGAGCTCACTTTTACCATGTTGGCCACTTTATTGGTTTATTCACGTTGGCGCCTCTCTTTTAAATCTATTGTTCAGGAGTGCATTTGAAGGCAGCATAGGCTGGCCCCTACTGTCCTTCCCACAACAATGCTGTCAGTTGTAATTGGAAATTAAGTAGGGTACACAAAAAGCATGGTTCGGTACATACCTCGGTTTTGAAGTTTGGTATGTTTTCGATACAGCGGAGGGGAAAGAAACACAAAACTTGTGGTTTTTTTTTTTGTTTTTTTTTTTGTTTTTTTATTTTATTTATTAAACTGGTTTACTGGACAAACTATGGCTCTGTCTTTCTTTAACCCCCCCCCCAAGTCTATCAGTACAGCTGCAAACTACTAATAAAAACATTTTAATAAAATAAATTTACTTTAAAGTAAATCTAAATAAATATTCTCTCAAATAAATAAAACATAATAAAATAAATATCCATTAAGGTACAGCATTTAGAATACTAACTGTACTTGAACTGTGCTGAATATTCACTTTAGCAGCTTTCAGCCTCACATTAGTACTGTGAAGACCAGTTATACTAATTTGATAGTATACAAAGAGGTTGTTACATTACTCACCTTTTGTGACAACATGAGCACTGCCTCAGTGGAATATTCTACTAGTTTGAAGTACAAATTGTGGGCAGCTGAGTCTGAGTTTCACTTCTCTGTCCTCTTAAATATTTTTCTAGAGTGCATGTTTCAGACGAGTTGGAGCCCCCCCCCCTACCCCCACACAGTAGCATCAGGACTGGGGGCCAAGCAGGAGGAAACGTATTACGGTGAGTTACAGCGTTATTGTATTTCATAGTACAGTGATAGGGTTATTTACTTGGTGTGCTGAAATAAATTGGGATTACCTCACCAGCAACCCAAGGAAATCATTCTAGGTAATGTGCTGTTTCCTGCATTAAAATCCCTTTAATAGAAACAAATGTGCTAAAGTGCTGTGCATATAGTAGTACAGCTCACTTGTTTATTTGTTTTAAGTTGTTAGAATATTAGGTGAACTGAATGTGTAATGCTTACTTTTTAGATTGTGGTTTGTATAACACACAATCAAATGCTCATCATACTAAATAGAGGTTCTCTTGTAAAGGCCATGCACAACAAAGAATCCTATCAGGAAAACACAGCAGGCTCTGTTGCTGCTTAGAGGCTGTGCTCTGAGAAATAGGTCCTACTTTTGCCTCAACCTATCTGCTCCAGAGGTTCATAGGTCACTCCCGTCTCATGTCTTATAAACAGCATTGAAGTAGGCTCGTAACCGCACTTATCGTCTGCATCCTTGACTCCGAATACCATCATTCACTTCTTGGCCGAACTTAATTTAACATACCACAACACCGTGGTAAGTAGCCTCGCTTCCATTTCCTAAAGGTTATCATAAATGAGAAGGAAGTCAGTGTTAAGCAACCGGTTGTGTTTGGTTTCGAAATGTTTGATTTGTTTAAGCCCTTTGAAGGTGTTGAATTGTGCCACCTGGTTTATCACCTGGATGACTCATTATAAAAGTGCACACGTTGGGTCTGTTTTGGCTGTTTTTAACTGCAGTATGTGCAAAGGTTTCAGTGACGGCAAAAATCCTTGTCTACATTTTGACAAAAGAATGACCCATTCCATGACTTTAAGTTAAGTACATCGATACTTTAAAATACTGATAATAAAGGCTACTTTTACAGAAGTGCTTGATCTTGTTATAAGGAGAGAAGGAAGTCCATAACGAGCTAAAAGTCATTATCTGATAAGCTGTTGATGTCGTCTGCACGATGATCACGACTTTCAAGAATAAACAGGTCTTGTGTGCTGTGTGTTTCAGCAAAGCTGAATGTTTTTGAATTGTATTCTCTAAAATATTTTAGTGCTATATAGTAATGAAATATAAATTATACTTTTTTGTTGCATAGATCATTTTATACTGCTAGATTGTTGCTTTTTCCATGCTTTACCTAAAGATTGAGTATCGGCAGCCTATTGTAAGTCTATCACCAGTATGTTCTGTTTTAAAATGAGGCTCTTGTGTAATATTATTTAAGTGATCAGTCTTATTTTCTGTATCCTCTCCCCCGAGTTTTTGTTTTGCAATTTCTTGTGGGTATCCACAAATAAATAAATTGTTGCGGTTGCTCGCACAGGCCTACAGCTACAATCTGTTGTTGCTAGCCATGGCAACCGTGAGGAGGATCTTTCACCCTCTTTGTTTTTAACACTTAGCCCAGTATCTGTAGTCTGCGCAACACAAATCTATTCCCTCATGATGCGCACACTTTAAATTCAGTATAAACTTTGCTAACAAGCTGCCCGCCAAAGGCGCTCGTGTGTGTGTGTGTGTCTGTTTGCCATCTTACCATTATCCAGCAGTATTCCTCATCTGACCTCTCTTTACTCCTCTCCACCCCCACCCCTCACACATCAACCACCCACAGGCTTCACAAGAGACCTTATGAGGATCATTTGACTGGAATGATATTGCAGCTTCAGGCTTTTTAGTGTGTGTGGGGGGCGGGGGGAACAAGCAATTTGTTATACAATTCTCAGTAGAGAGTTTATTGTGCTCCAGAAGGCTCCCTGAATCAGTTATTAGATCTGCTAAGCTAAAGGTAGCAGCTTAGGTGGTTTGGTGTATTTATGTATGATGTGCAGGCTTATCGTCTTATATTTTAGAATTATATGTGAACTAATGCTGCCTTTGTTTCACTGTAAGGTGTGATCGTGATTGTGTCCCTATCATTGCTAGAGAAGCTCTGATTGGGCTTTTTAAGGCCATTATTGATTACTGATTTAATGACATCAGGATTGATTAATCTGATTCTAGTGGGGTTTGTTTTTTTTGTGAACTCATTTTACAGTGAGTTCACATGAAAGCTACCACTTTGCCTCTCGTCTTTCACCCATGATTATTTTGAGTTTACTATGACTAATTTAAAAGTGAATGTGTGAACTGGTACATCCAGCCACCATGCCTTTTTTACTTTCAGTTGGGGCCGTCCCATAAATCAGTATTACTGTTTAGTGACTTAAAGTGGAATTGAGGTGATTTAATCATTGTGTTATTGTTATGCAAATTTCAGCAGTCCAAAAAAATGATTCCAACTAAACAGTAATTCAAACTAGATGAGTTTTGTTTCACACAGAAAAGACGTACTTTTCTGATGTGGAACATAACTCCACGCATCACTTGATATATATCACTATCGGAAAGATATGAATATTGTGATATCAGTCCAGCTTTCAATATGCTAATAGACTAGGCAGCAGAGCATTGTGAGCAATCAGATGATAGAAACAGACAGTCAGAGGGTCAGTCCAAACATCCAAAAGTAACAGAGTCATCGTGATTTTTTGCCAGGAGATATTGAGCAAGATGCAGCTGCTCAGGATGTGATGCTGGACATGCAAACAGTTGACGGGGCCCCAAAACAATCCTCTGAACACTTGCTTTCATTTAGAAAATAGTTTTGAGCTACTCATTCAGTAGAGCTCTAGTTAGGAACAAAAAGTCACATAAAAGTACGATTGATAAAGGGACCCCCAAGCAACTTTGAGAAAAAACATGATTCAAATGATATTTCCACTGTCCTGTTTTGGCAGGGGACCAGAAGTAAGGGGACAATGCGAGTCCACGTGCACACCAAGTTCTGTTTCCTGTGTGTGCTCACCTTCCTCTTCCATCAGTGCAACCACTGCCATGGAGAAGGGCACAGCCATCAGCACAACGGACATCAGCACAACGGACATCACCACCCTGACCACCACCACCCTGACCACAACGGCCACAACTACCTGCAGATTTCTGAGGCTCCGTACATAAGGGCAGCCACTCTGTCCCCGGAATCCAAGAGCCCTCAAGGGCACTCTTTAGAGGAGGAGCAGCGCTTCTACATCCAGCAGCTGTTCAGGCGCTATGGTCAGAAAGACCGGCTAGATTTCCAGGGCTTTCAGAGTCTGCTGTTTAGCTTGGGTCTGGGAGAAGTGAAGGTGGTAGGTGCGCATCATGAGGATCTGGGCCATGACCATGTAGCTCACCTTGACCTGCTGGATGTGCAGGAGGGGCTTCACTCACATTCACCCACCGCTGAAGGCCAAAGCCACGGGCATGGGCATCCACACAACAAGCCTGCCCCCCACCATCCACACACAGAACAAGTTCCCACACGGTGCAGCCAACAGAGTACTGCTGCCAGTCCAGCTGCTGGTGCACCTACAGGACATGACCATAATCGGGATCATGATCATGGGCATCATGCAGAAGAAAATCATGATAACGCCAAGGTAGGGGAGGGTGACCATAAACATTCTGACGAACATGTGCAGGGCACACATGATCACACACATGACAAAGAGCCCAAACATGAGCAGGTACAGGTGCACTCTAACCACGAGGACCCGTCCTCTCAACCTCATAGTGATGTCCGATATGTCCACGAAGTGCAGCAGCCCTCTCCCCAACTGGAGCCGTCCCAGGCCCCTCAGGAGCTACAGTCTGCTCCTGGCACTACAGAAAGCCAACCCAAGAAGCCAAGAAAGCCAGCCAGGCCCAGAGGACGGAGAGGGCAAGGCAAAACCCCTTCTCCTCTCACACCTGCATCTGACTACCATGGCCATCAAGATGATCACGGTCGTGGCCATAATCACAGTGACGGTCACAGCCTTTCTCATAAATCTAAAAGAGAAACAGCAGGAGGGCCTGCCATCTCCACTTTACCAGTCCCTGTCTTGTCCGGCCATCCAGGAGGATTGTCTCATCAGCATGAGGAGGTAGGACTTGTTTGAACTCGCTGTCTGACGCAAGCTTTGACATGCGAGAAGCTCCACTTTATGAACAAATTCATAGAAATAGCACAGTAATTCGATATAGGAGAAACATCTGAAATATATTTTATAAGTAGAATGATGCATTAAGTGTCCTGCTGATGACCTGAGCTGTGATCCAAAGACAGCATCTGCTCCTGATAATTCTCAGAAATATTATGGTATTTTCTTTGTCATTCTTACTCATTGCCATTTGTTCTGACCAATATTGGTCAAATGTATAGGAAGTTTGTTTCCGTACACAGAATTGTGGAATACAGATGTTGCATCTTTCTTGTTACTACTGCGGCTTGTAAAGTTTATTTTGAATGTGTTGGGTTTCATAGAAATTAGTGGTCTTTCTGATCACCTGACATTGCCTTTGAGGGATTTTGTTGTTCTTAAAACCAAAATACCAGGTAATCCTTGGCTTTGCTTAAGGAGCAAAGTGATAAATTCACACACAATCTGTCTTTTGATTGTCAAACGCTCACCCCTATGTAGGGTTCAAATTTGACTTTTTTTCATGTAGAAGAGCAGTGGTGGTAAGCCAGGAAATATGTCTGTTACAAGCTATTTCAAGAGTGACATGCTTTTACAGAGAACAGTATTAAAACCACCAGTTTAAGGTTTCAGCCCACTCCTGCAGAATAATCCACTTCTCCACCGTCCGTATGTCACTATCTTCCAAACAGACATCAATTCACCTAAATACTTTGCTTTTTCAGCCACCTTTCAAGTGTGAGTATTTGGTTTTAAATGGATGCGTTTATCCTGGAGTATATAAGTTTTATGTCACAGTATTGGCAGGTATGTTTTGTTATTTCAGTTGTTAAATGGCGAGTGGTTTCTTCCCCTCATTCTGCATCTCCTCCTTCCAGTGTTTGAACCTGACTCAGCTCCTCACCTACTACGGCCTGAGTCCCGAATCGCTCATCTCCCCCAGCCAGTTCACTTACCTGTGTCCTGCCCTGCTCTACCAGATAGATAGTCGTGTCTGCATCCGCCATTACCACCAGATGGATGTGGTGCAGGAGGTCCCGGAAACTGTCAGTTCCGGTAAGAGCCCGTCCGTTTTGACTGAAAATGGACTGTTGTTTAGAAGGAAACAAACAATTTCAGAAAGACTATCAACCGCAGCCCTGCTAAGAGCCCAGTCTAGACTACTTGAGACCTCACTCAGGTGTTTACTGCAGACCCAAATAATGCTATCACCAGCAGACTATACTGTGTGTCTGTCAGGTTGTTGTTTTTGATATTCTTATTTCTTTCTGCAAGGCATGTAGTGACAGTGAGACTATGAAGGGCAGGGATGGTGCTTATCTTCATAATGCAATTTCTAACTACAAACCTCTTTGTTGGACCTGCTTAAAACTAATACCCTGACATAAGGTTAGGGTTGCAGGTTCTTAATGCAATTTGGGCAAAGAACAACATCCTGGTGTACAGGTGGTTTTGGATTTTCTACACTTCGTGTGGCTTTTAAAGATCAACAACTCACTCCAGAGCAAAGCAACAAAAATGTAATGCTTAGATATTTCCATGTTGCCACTTTATTTGCACAAAGGATCAAGTAACAGTACCTTTTTAAGCCACCAGTACATAATCACATTTGGATCACAATCCACCCAGCATGTTCAGCAGGTCATTGTCCCGTAGTCTGAAACCAGTAATACAGTGATAACTTCATGACTGTGAGTGTACCTCAGACAGTGACTTGACCTAAAACAAAACAACAAAAGCCAGAAGGTGGAAGAAAGAAGTAAAACCCTGAGAAGGTGAGATAGTGTCCAAACACTGAAATAATGGATTCATTTACAGAACAGCTACTTTTGAGTTGCCTGTATAGTGATAAGATTTTGGTGTGTGAAAGTGGGGAAAAAAGTCAACTGTAAGTTATTGTCTTTATCTGCTGCCATCGGCCAGAGGAAACCACTATCTTCATAATCAGGAACCACAAGGACATCATTACAAACCATCACATTTATAATGTCATGCTATCAGGATGTATAACCTGGAGCTCCTGTGATGTGGCAGACCTGCATAAGAAAATGCTTCTCTGAACTAATGAAGCCATACTTTATAGTAGCAATAGTCGAAGTGAACCAGGGATTATAACCATAGAACCATAATCCTCTGGGTATGCCCACGGTTCATTTTCTGCTATCCAGAGCAGCAGTGAACATAACGTAATTTGAACACTGACATTAATTTGGAGAAAAAAACAACGCAGGATATTGAAAGTCGGTGCCAGTTTTTTTTTAAGTAATGTGAGAGCACAGCTGAGACCCCAAGACCCAATGAGTAGGTTGTTGCTGACTATCTCGAGCTTCTTCTATTCTTGCAACACCAATGCTTCATTCGCTTTTATTTACACATGAGGAAAGCACAGTATCTAATGGCTCTGTAAGGCAGCAGGCCTGGAGGAGTTCTGGTTAGAGAGCAGGCGCTTGAGTTTGACCGTCACAAAACTGTAGCGCCGTCTCGTAATAAGAGAGGTGTTATTCCTGTTTGTTGTTCACCATGCTCTTTGAGCTTGGTAACACTTTGCCAAGTATGCACCAACACTGCCACAGAATTATCTGTTTAATCTTTTATTTATACTCAGAAAGGGTATTTCTTTTTCTTCACGAAACTGTGCCTCATCACTCTTTTACTGACCCACTCTTGGCTGATCCTGTATTCAAACTGAGACCTGATATGTAAATCGCCTCTAAACACTTGCAAGAGGGGGCGTGCTGGTAGCTGTATCAGACATATAATCAGTAGAAAAATATATTGGTTACTTTTAGATGTGTTTGCGGGAGCAGCAAGCATTTAGCATAATCCTTAATTGATTTAGTTTCAGTGAATCAGTAGTCCCAGTGGTATGTATAACTAATGGTCTTCAGCACGAGTTGATGGGCAGTGAATGTATTAAGAGAGAGTCGACTTGGCATGTGTGTCTTGGGCCACACGGGAAGAGAGAATGTTTTTGTGCCGCATTCATTGAGAGAAAGTTAATGTTTGAATGAACGGGCAGCCAATTTGCCATGTCACCTGATCGTGATCGACATTCCGGATCAGGATCAGTCACTCGCCAAACTGCAGCACTCATGATCTGTGTGGAAGTGTTGTGTCCATGGTAATGTGTGCTCTTGATATTATTTTACATAAAATGTGTGGCCCTATCACGTGCTGACAATTTTGAAATTCTTCCACCTGACTTATGTTGAAAAGGGCATCTTTGCTCCAGTGATCTCCCTTGTTTGAGTTTGTGTTCTAAATGATGGAATGAAACCCAGAAAGAGGCTGAAAGATGAGCTATAAAGAATGAAGGTCAATGTTAAGCCCCGCTCCGGGACCTCGCCGTGTCTCTAGGCTTATGAGAATGCAAATCATAAAATCACAGTGTTTTTAAAGTTAATGAGTTACAGGTCATGAAATGAAGCTCATAAAGCCATAAACGCTCACTACAAATCACACCAGCACCAGTAATCACAGTTTCTGCACACATATAGCCATAAAAAAAAGGAGCAGCTAACACACATCCACCTGGAATGACTATGCATTTTGAGCACTGTGTGATAATCAAGCCGACCATGCTGCATTTACACCTGGTACGTTTATTTGTTCTCATGTTCTGTAATATGCCTGCAGCGTAATTGGATTTTAGTGTTCATTTGTGTCATACAAAGTAGGCGAGAAGTTCGGAGGCCTTCACTGTAAATGATGGACAACGTGTGGGGTCATATGATGTTATGCAAATCCTGAATTTATTTTTAATTAGAGGTAAAAAGTGACATTTTTATGAAAGCAAACTATTTTATCTGTAAAGGTTAATGTCGCTTTTGTGAACTTTAGGATGGGCTAACACTGTCAAAGCAGCAGGCGCTCAAATTCCACCACGAGATTGGTGGAATTCCGTAACGTTATGTCCTCTTAAATCTTTAATTATCAGCCCGCCCCCCACCCCAGAGACACCTGTATAACATGTTCCTCTGGCAGCAGTGTGCCACCACTGAAAACAGTCATAAAGATGGTAATGATGACGAGGAAAAGAAGTCAAAAGGGCAGGAATGGCTCCTCATTAGTACAAATACTGGAGGAGCTAGATTGTCTGCAATGGTGCACCAAGACTCAACCATAGGCATCGCCACACGCACCGCTCATTTACCTCCTACTGGCATCCATGGGGGAGCTCAGAAGATTTGCAGCTGGTTTCTTCCTGGTCCCCACTCCCCTCTCTTTTTTTTGCGCTGTGCCAATTAGGAGTTCCTAAGCAACACCGTGGGCCATTTTTCTGAACCATGGCTCACAGGAGATGCGTAATTGGAGACACAGACCAGTGTGTCTCCTTCTCCTCTTTTCTGTTCCCCTATCACCAAATACTATCGCCCCGCTGCAGCCGCCTGCGCACCCCCACATAACCACCACTGCAAAAGGGTAATGAGATTGAAAAGCAGATGAGCGTGAGAGCGCAGGACCTGCGGTGATGTACTGTCTGCCTGATATACAGTTGCCTCTCAGGGTTACATGGTGTTCCACTCGGTGCGACAAATAAGAAAGCAGTCAGCTGTAATACCTTTTTCCTTTTGTAAGGCACATTGAATAAGGTGGTAACAAGAAGACAAGCAAGTCAGGCTTAGTAAGACATTTTCATCTGTGATGAGAAAATGAATTCAGTCTGTCCAGCTTGCCCTTTCTAATGTCGAGGCTCTCTCTACAACACGTACAGTGGATTAAGTGGCAGAAGCTAGCTGTGGTCTCCTGCACTACAGATGAAGCGGAGAGCATTTCTCTGCTTTTATGGAAAATTAGGCAATGTATGGGTTAATGAGGGTTTAACACAAATGAAAAGAAAAACACAACTATTAACAGTCTAACTATAGACTACAGGTCCTTTTAATACAGTGAAAGTTAGCTGTCAGTAGTGTTAAAATCTTGTACCTATGATTTAAATTCTGTTATGCCTGGCCCAGGGGAAACCGGAGCACAGCATAACAAAATGACTCCCCGCTCCCAAGGATGACCAGTGCCACCACAGATGCAGTCCAAACAGAAATGATTTATTCATAACCCAGGGTATAATTGGCGGCAGGGAGAGCACAGCCAAAACAACAAACAAAACATTCGATGCAACCCAGCTAACCTACAACAGCACCAAAATCACAATCGCCCTCAATACAAAAACACATTATGACCCTGGGTCATAACAATTCAGATAGTTCAGTTGTGGCCCGTACGCTGACTACACTGCATAGTCAAGGGGTCTGTCTTGGGCCTTTTAAAAGAAAGCTTCAGAAGTGTGAGATGCAAGACTCCTTCACCAGCAAGTAAATGCAACACATACAGCCAGGTGGCAGAATAAAGGAAAAGGTGCACAAGCATGAAAACGATGTGAATCATACAGTATGCCATGGCCTTCACAGCCACCACACTTACAGGGAGATGCAGAGCACCACATTTTTGTCATGGCTTGAGAGGACACGTGTAAATCTGCAGTGAGAGTCAGCATTTGGTCAGTAAGCTCCACAAAAGCTAATGACGAGTGGCTGCGTCATCAGCACTTAAGCATCGGGCCTTCCTCTTCAGTCAAACTTATTTCCCCCAAGAGAAACTTAGTGCCCCAGCCTCCTGTTTTCTGGGTGGAGAGACGGCTGCCTGGGTAGAGACTTTTGTTTGGTACTGTTTTTTTCTTTATTCCTACAGCTGGGTAATGGGACAGTAACAGCTTGATTCAGTCTCTCTAAAGACCACTCCGTCAGGCACAAGACATGTTTCAGATCATCGCTTCACAAGCGACACCACCTGGGACCGATTTAAATGAGGAGAGGAAGTGTGTCTGCCAATGTGATTTTACTGTTATTACTCAGTTTCCCCCCCTCCAGCTACGCGGCAGCTTTGTTTCTTTTGTTTATATGAATTAAGCTCTGTCAGTGCTCAATAGTGTGTAAGATATTGGAGGAAATATATTGGTAATTAAGTAATGCTCAAAGTAGATTTGTTGGTTTAAAACATTAATAACCTAAATACCTTGCTAAACCTGTGAGGAACAGATGTTTGCTGCACTTTCCTGTACTATATTCACAGAGCGTCAGTTTGTTGTGACGTGCCCGCCGAAGTCAATTGTCTGTAAGATGTGCATTACACGCACGCTGTCTTTTAGTCAGTAGATGTCCTATAGCTGAGTGTCAGCAGTGAAACACCCAGCATCACTTTAGCAAATGCACCACCAGCTTTGGTGTGACATTGAATTTCACACGACATTAAACACTTTGTCCTCTGTGACGAAAGAATCATGAAGATTTTTTTTCACCCGGCCTCGAGCTGTTTTGAAACACGCCCTGGGCTGACAGGTGGACTGACAGTTTAAATGATAGTGTACCTTTCTGACTCGTTCTCTCCTGCTTCATGTGTCATGAATGAAAAATGAGGACAGTCGAATTCTGCTGAAATGTCTCTTCACATTTCTTACTTTAGGCATCATGTGTCATCACAAGGACACATGGGTTGCAAACCTCTGGGGGTTAGTTTCCTTTGCATGCGCACAGGATGAGAAAAACACCTTCAGCCGGCAGCCAACTGATGGTAAAGCTGTGGCTGTTGGTGTCGTCTTTGCTCTGAAACATGAATGCAAGTCCTCCCCCCCCACACAGTCGAAGTGTCACACTGCATCTCCAAAATGATGTGGCTAACAGTAAATGTGGTCTTTCATCCCTCTCCCTGTCTTTGTCTCTCTCTCCAGTGTGGGTGTGGCTGTGGGGTTTTGTGTCCATCACCATCATCAGCCTGCTGTCTCTGCTGGGCGTGGTGCTCGTGCCCATCCTCAACCAAGCCTGCTTCAAGTTCCTGCTCACCTTCCTGGTGGCGCTGGCAGTGGGCACGCTCAGTGGCGACGCTCTCCTTCACCTGATGCCCCACGTGAGTACGCCACAGGCGGCCACAACACAATTTGTGTACAGTGGATAAAAAACGTTTTTGTAAAGAGTCTTGTACATCATGAAATGTATGCTGTTGTCTTCTTCACACGCTCAGTGATAGATGATATCTATACATTTGGGAGAACTATAGGGACATTTTGAAGACATGACAAATATCAGGGTCAGTATGTATTAACAGTAAAGCAACGGTCTTAAAAATGGTTCTCAACTGTTGTATAAAGAAGAACGTGACTGCCTCACATCTCACACACCTCAATTGTACGATAAAAAGCAGATTTTTGACAAACACAAGTTTTTGGGCTTACTATAAGTGTGCAACTAATTATGATAATTAAACATTTTCTAGTGTCCCAGTTTTCAGTTATACTGAAGCCTCCAAGTCCCTCTTCTTCTTGTTAGCAAACACACCAAGTCGACCTGCATGCAATCACAGTCGCACAATAAGTTTCAGTGATGGTCAACCATCGTCAGTCACCCACCACAGTAAGAGGCATCGGGGACTCTAGAAACTAAAATCTACGTCCTGATAAACCCTCCTCCCTCACTCCCATCCATCTCTCAGTCAGCCTCTGTTCCGCTTCCTGTCTACAGTCTCAAGGGCAGCACGACCACGGCGAGCAAGGGACGAGCGAAGACACTGATCTGGTTACAGCCTTCGATGGAGTGTGGAAGGGCCTAACAGCGCTGGCCGGCATCTACCTCCTCTTCATCATCGAACACTGCATCGGCATGTTTAAGCACTACAAAGACCACGCGGTAAGATAAAGGTGACCTAGTTGTAGTCTATGAACTAGCAATACTATTATCAGATGCTAATTCTCACAAGCAGTTGCTTTTGTCTCCTATATGGTTTTACTGTAGTTCTTACTGATACGGACGCGTCATGAATTTCTGTGGATGGAGCTTAAAATGGTGTCTCTGGTCACAGGGCATGAAGAAGGTGAATGAGGAGGGCAAGATTGGCAGGAAGTTGTCCGATCACAAGTTAAACCGGCGCTCGGACGCAGAGTGGCTGCACCTGAAGCCCCTCAATGAAGGCAAGAAGTGTTCAATCATGCAGCCTGTACAGCAGCACACACAGCACTTTGTTAACTTGTCTCTGTGGCTGTCACTGTAACATCCCCTCTCTCTTCCAGACCCTGACAGCACCGCCGTATCCTCTGACAACGGGCACAACGACACACAGCTCACAGAGCTCCAGACACCCACCTCTCCCACCGACAAGACGCAACAGGCACCCATGGACCCCCAACAACACCACCAGTCGCCCACCAAGGAGAACGCACGCAAGACCAAGCAGCACGGGCACTCGCACGGCCACGGCCACTCTCATAGTGGGAACTGCCACTCAGACCAGGAGATGAAGGACGCTGGTATAGCCAGCATTGCCTGGATGGTCATCATGGGCGACGGCATGCACAACTTCAGTGACGGCCTGGCTATAGGTAGGAACGTTGTGAATCTCATCAGCACAGTGTCTGTCCACTTTAGGCAAATAACTCGGCAAGTCCTGTGTTACTATTGAGTGCTCTTTAGAAGCTTCACACCCAACTACTCTCAAAATCTAAAAACATCACAAAGGCCTCATGAAATGCCACATTCAGTTCAGAGGTTTTGATTAGTTAATGGTTACTATGGTTCCTGGATTAGATTCTGTGAACTCTGTACCATAAATACTGCCTCTTTATAAAAGTAATGGCTCACTCATGTCTGCGCGCTAAACATCAGGCTGCCATCAGTTAGCTTAGCTTAGCAATGGGAAACAGCTAGCCTAGCTCTGTCCAAACGTAACAAAAATCACCTAACAGCAACTCTAAAGCTCACTGATCCTCACAAAAACCGACCCAACTTTTAGCACCAAAGTGAGTAAGTGAATGATAATATTCCCCAAAAATGGCTGTTAACTTTTTTCCTGACATTTCCTGAACCCATCTCTACAGGTGCAGCGTTCAGTGCCAATCTGACAGGAGGCATCAGTACATCAGTGGCTGTTTTCTGCCATGAATTACCTCATGAACTTGGTAAGTGGAGCGCACCGAGACAAAGTGTCAAAAACCTCAACAAAACAAGTCATTTACTCACTACACACTAGACGGTGCACACTTCATTCATTCAACAAGTAGAACTAAGCTGTTTTGTGAAGGCCACATAATGACAACAAGTGTCCAATTCACTGCCTCATGCTAAACAGCTCTTTCTCTTACCTAACGTGTGGCTCACGACCCCTCGGCCCATCGGAACTCAGCGGTGTCAATAATCGCCCCTCACTCACTCCAGGAAAAGAGTACTTTTTTACAAGATTAATGGCTTTTGTCAGTCAGCGGCCAAATGGCTAGTCGCTGTCAGTCAGTGAAGATGATGAAGCGTGCCTGGCACACATCGTTCAATACATTGACACGCTCCAGCTGCTGGTGCGTTCATTCGCACTGAAATCTGTTCTCTCTGAGGGCCCCTTTTGATCAACTTTGACTCAACAACGTTCTTTTTCTGAGAACGTCCTTTTTACTCCTCTGCCTGTTTGTTTATAGTGAGGGGAAGAGGTGGCAAGAGTGGAGTGAACAAGACAGACAATGGGGCCATCCACAGCAGATCAGTACTAATGATGTGTCTCGTCGCGGTGCAGTTTCCACGCCTCGTTTGTGTGCTTGATGAATAGACTAGTCAATTACAGAGTGTGAACCGGTGAATAATAAGCTACATTTGTCCGCCTGCTCCTCCTTTTGTTGACCGGCAGAGTCCTGCCCTACTGTTGTCGTGGTGTTTAGGGGAAAAAGAGGGAAATCGGCTTCTGTTTAAAGCGTCTGTGAGGAATGGGAGTTTGGGTTTAAATAACGCTGCAAAAACCTGCTTTAAAGACTGTGATGTTTAGCATTTAGCCAAAAACATCTGCACTCATTTGCTCTATTCTATGAGGCTTCAGACTCGTACAGAACAAGATGGCTATGAGCTTAGAATCTCGTCCAGCGTTTTTTTTTTCGTCCTTTTTTATTGCTATTTTTACTCAGTTGTACTCAAGTTTCCAGATGGTTAACTGCAGCACAAGTCCTGTCTCAAGCGGCGCGTGAAGATTTGCAAGATCACTCTCTCCCCGTGTAATTTCCCATTTCCTGTTGATTCAACGCCCTGTTCTTCAGGACCACTTGCTGCTGTGCCTTCACCCCTGTAGGGCCGCTTGTCAGACAAACCCAGCAGTTTTGACAAGTGCACCTCTCAGCTCCTCTTGAACACAAAAGCCGTCCCGACTGGCAGCTGGATGGCAAAGATGATGATTATGAGGGTTCTTTAACCACCCAGAGTGAAGCTAATTGGCAGTGATGGGTGTGTTAATTGCGGCAGATGAGGCGACGGCAGGCGTGTCTGAGCGGCTGACGGATTGGAACCAGGGAGGCAGGAAACACCAGAGTAAGTTAACGAGGGGGTAAAAAAGGCCATTGAAGTGAGGTGTGTGCGGACTGCCTCTCTTCAACTTCTCCCCCCCTTTTCTCCGGGCGTGATTGATGGATGAGAGCAGAGTGGTAATATATTCATTGTGGTAATTAGCAAGGAAAAGAGGCCGCTTGTTACACGGTGCAGGAAATGTAGGCCACCCCCTTCTCAGTATTCATCCCTCTCTCCAAATCCAGGGCGTTTCCGCTGAGACTTGGCCCCTCTTCCTGCATTTGGCCCGGCAATGATTGAAGAGGGTAGAGAGGCTATGGCATGCATGCGTATTCATAAGAGAATCAGGAGGGAATAAAAGAGTTTCTTAGAAAGAGCAGTTCCTGGTCTCTTTTGCACCTACTTGGCACCTAACACACACAGCGGTCGGTGCAGATGTACGAGTTCAACCTCATCACAGAGTCAGACTGGAGAAGTAAAGGAAAACACAGCACGACGTGTGGCGAGCTCCTCACAGAGGGGTTTATGCGCAGCAGAGTGCACGTCACTTTGCAAAGTGTACACGGAAATGGGAGCCACTGCTGCAGCATTGCACTCCGTCTCAGAATCGCTCATGACACACAAGCTGGAGACGTGAGTGCGTGTTGGGATCTGTGTGTCAGAATAAGAGATGGATGCATGGGAATTGTTTAATGGTGTGTGTGTGTCTCTCCGGGCCGACAGGTGACTTTGCGGTGCTGCTGAAAGCAGGGATGTCAGTGAAGCAGGCCATTGTCTACAATCTGCTGTCCGCCCTCATGGCCTACGTTGGCATGGTGATTGGCACAGCTGTGGGCCAGTACACACACAGTGTGACCAGCTGGATCTTCGCCATCACAGCTGGCATGTTCCTTTATGTGGCCCTGGTGGATATGGTAAGTTGGCACGCCTCACCCGACAGCCCCAGAGTGATGATCCCCCCCCCCCCCCCACACACACACACCAGCCTAACTTTCACTGTCTCCTCCCCCCACACGGGCAGCCAGTCCTCTCCTCTCTGCCTCCTGATCTGCAATGCTAACACAAGGAAGTCCGTTTCTGATCCCAACTGCTTACTTTGTCTCTCGCACAGCTGCCAGAAATGCTTCACGGGGACAGTGAGGACCACAAGCGCTGCCAGCTGGGGCACTTTCTCCTGCAGAACCTGGGCATGCTGACCGGGTTCGGCATCATGCTGCTCATCGCCATCTTCGAAGACCAAATAGTTTTCGATTTCGGCTTCTAGTGGAGGAGAGAGGGCGGATGGGGGCTGGACATATCAGTGTTGTTCCTTTTGGCCTTAACATGCTTTGTTTGCGAACGGCCCAGTCTTGCATGCAGTGTGTGAGCCTTGTTCATGGCTCGTGCCTCCATTCCACACATGCAGCGGTAGCTTATGCATATCCCATGACTTCTGCCCGTGATGTTTTTACTCCATCAGCTCTCCTCTGTCAGCTCCAATCTGTCGGCTCCCTGTGAAGCAAAAATCAAAAAAAAGAAAAGGCAGAATGGAAAGAAGAACGAGGCTGCACTCCAACTGGAAAACGCCTCCTCTGCTCTGAACCGGTGAAACTGTAGATATTTAAGGTGGTGCAGGACGTGTGCTCCTGCAGAGAGGCAGCTGTCAGAGGCCCAGCAGCTCGCTGCCTGTGCACCGTCACCTGTTGTTAGTGTGTTGTCGTCGTACCCCCGCACCCCCCCCCCCTTACCTCCTTGTCTCCCATCCACTCTGTGCTGTGTCCCATCATGTGCAACATCTGTGGTGTGTGTTCCACCCGATATCCGCCGTCGACTTTTGATGTCGCCACGCTGTGTAGCAAACATCTCGCGCATCTCTGTGCCAAGCCCTGGCCACTGGAGCAGCAGCGCGGCCTGCTCCACACACCATCAGTGTCCTTTAAAGAGGCGGAGCGCTCACTTTAGTTAGCAGCTACGTCTGGAGTAAACCCTTTAGCTCGCAGTTTCTTCACCAGCAGAATGTGTCGACAGCTCTAAGCCGCAGTGTCAAAGTAGAAACGCGTTCCCCTGACTGGGACTGGGAGATGTCTGAATGGCATTTTTTTGTTTGTTTTTGCTACAACTATGTCCATTTATTACTTTTTTATTAAACCTTTGTAGTTCATAGTGATGGCTAACACAGCTGCCAAAGCCTTTACAAATGACTATTTAATACTTTTCATCATTTTTGTTTAGAAACTGTATGACACAAATATCCAACAAACCTTTTTCTTGTAAGGGTCTGACAATCGGTAGCCTAGAGGAGACATATCCTTGTTAGGCCTTTATACTCCTCATTCAAAATGTGAATTCAGAAAACAACTAATTATTCTTGTCTTCATCATAAAGTGCTGTAGTTTACTAGATGTTTTTAAGGTGCCGCTTTTGACTTCCTATATGGTGCTTTGTCTAATCGGACCGCCCTGAAGTGGACATTTAATTACAACGGGAGGATTAGTTATCACACTAATGCTGATTTTTGATTTGATGATTTTTTTGATGTACTGTAAATACAGGAGGTCTTTCATAGTGTCTGTAGTTGAGCAGCTAAAAGCAAATGTTTGTTCCTGCTAAATAATAGTTTAATATAAAGTACATCAGCCAAGGAGTCAACTATCTTCCAGACAATCTGAGACAGACCAAGCTAAAGACAGTGCTCTCGTACCACAGCAACATACTGGGTGCACTTAATGGATGTTTTAACCCAAGTTATCAAACCATACAACAAAGATTATTATTATTTTCATATACCCTTTACAAGCATGCCTTGTGTATGTTTCTGAGGATGTACATTATCATCACTCTGCTGACTCTTCTGTGCCAAAACTGGCCCGAGTGTGGATTTTCAGTGGCTGGTGCTTGACATTGACCCTCCCTCCCCCCTCCCCCTCCCCCTCCCCCCTCTTGCCCTGACATTCCATTAGATGTTCTGCGGCTCACGTGCTAAGCTAGCTAGCCTAGCTTAAGCTGCTGGAGCACACAGACTATTCAATTATCCTGTCACTGTGTGACATCCATCGTCTACGTCTTAACTGGCTGTAAATGACCATCGATCTCGTTGAACTCGTGTTATTGAGTGAACAGAATCATGCATGAAGCATGAGTGATGGGTACAGACATCTTGTTGCGTGTACATTTGTGTTTTCATTCTTTACACTGCAAAGTTAAAATATTGAAACCCTTTTCTTACTTTTTAAATTAACTGCGTGAAGCACACGTGAGATTCTTTGGGGTGTAGTGAAAGTGGCATTTTATTATTTCACCTTGACAGTGCACACACTTGTTGAATGGAACCTGAATGTATCTTTATTCTACTCTTGTACAATGTAAAGTTCATAATTTTCTGTCTAAAATATGAGTATATTTGACATTTATTTAGTTGTTTCCATTAATATTAATTTTGATTGTGTATTTTTAAAAGATTAGGTGTTTTTTTTTGTTTTTTTGAAACAGTATTTTTCTTTTGAGGTCCTGTATTACTTTTATAATTGAAATCACTGTCAAGTGTTCCATAACAGTTAATGACCCTAAAGACACTATGCCCCAAAGAACAAGTTTCTTAACTGTGTATTGGGCAAAAACATTTGTCTGTAAAATGAAGGTCCACGATTGTTTTCATTTTTGCTTTGTTGTATGTATATTTGTTTAGTAATCTGGATATAAAATGCAACATGTGACATCTTTGCTGTTTGCTTGGCTGTCTGTACATTCTCTCCATTACGAAAGGAAAATAAACTCTGAAAAGATCCCGGATTCCCGCTCTCTGATGGTTTTGGCATAATGTTACAGAGACAACTGGTGTACAGCTGCAAAACCAAGACAACATAACATACGTTCTCCTCCTGCAGCTCGTTGCTCCCTTCTCCACTCGTCTCCCGCTTCAGTTTGCATCAGCAGATTCAGCAAAATTCATTCTTAAATAAATGTGAATGCTGGGTGAATGATGCATACATTAGAAAGCAGCTGAGTTACTGTAGTAGCATGGCTGCTGCAGGCAGAGCTGCCATGGCTCACCGTGCATAATGGAATTCATCAGCATGGTCTGAATTTATCTCTTGGGATACTTGGGACTGTTGTCCTCATACGCCAATGCTCACATGCTAAGTGTTAGCTACTGTACACATCAAGGTTATCTACAGCAATATTCTTACTTTCATACTTAAAGCAGCAGGAGAAGTCATCACCTTTGGCACTACTAGTAAGATCCATCTCGGTACCATTTATAGTTGTATGTACTGCATAAAAAAGACTTTTCTCATTCTTTTTTTTAATGACTCGTGAGTGTGTAGGTTTGAGACAAAGAGTCTAGGAGCTGAGCTGGCAGAGCAGTGCTACCCCACGTCTGATCCAGTGGTCAGCAAGCACGTCAGTGTTGAGCGTCATGGAGATGACATAGTTGGTGGAGTGGCCAGTCGTGGACAGGGTGCCGCGCCGCTCGCTGGTCTTGTAGACGGGCACCACATAGCACATCCTCTGCGGAATGTCCTGGCGCTTGAGAGGCTTCAGCCACATCTGATGGAGAGACGGAGGCTTTTCAGAGGGGCAGACAGGAAGTGACGGGGGCAGATGGTGTCGTTATAACATCTGCGTTTGCCTACTTTACCTCCATTAACTACTTTAGCACATGGTCACTATCATTTACGGGTTGTTTTCCATTCAAAACATTAAACTAGTGGAATAATTAAACTGGCAAATGAAATTCTAAATATAAGTCTTCTAAAAGAAGAAAACTTCTAAAAAGCAGTTTTCCCCTTCGGTAGCACTCCCTTAGTAGATACAGTACGATCAATCTGCCCTTATTAAAAGGTTATGTGCATTGCCCTTTTAAAGTAGCTGTAATTAAACCTCTTCTTAAAAAGCCCACTCTTGATCCAGGGGTTTTATAAAACTATAGACCAATATCTAACCCTCCCTTTATCTCTAAGATCCTTGAGAAAGCAGTCGCCAATCAGTTATGTGACTCCATGCACAACAATCAAGTCAGATGAAGCGAGTCAATTCATCAAACTTCAAGCATGCCTCAAGGACATCAAAACCTGGATGACCTGCAATTTTCTAACGTTAAACTCAGACAAAACTGAAGTTATTGTACTCGGGCCCAAACACCCCCGAAACACATTATCAAAAGTTATAGCTACTCTAGATGGTATTGCCCCGACTTCCAGCGCCACCGTAAGGATATGTCCTTTAACTCCCATATAAAACAAACTTACTAACGTTACTACCTGCTTCCCTTTCTCTCCTCTCTCTCTCCTTCTGTTGCTTTCTGCAGTTATTTCTGCCTCCGGAGCTTAGTATTATTTTTTAATATTAACATCAATACCGTTACTACTGCTTTTGCTTTACATCTATGTAGAACTGTACTGAAATGCTGTGTTCACTCTCTCTCTCTCAACCCAACCGGTCGAGCCAGAAAGTCTATATATTCAGTCTTATGTGGCAAATGCATGATGATGCACGCGGCTGTTGTCTGTTGGAGATCAAAAAGTCAGATCAAAAGGTCAGGACAGAAAGCAAAACATGAAATGCAGTGGGAAGTCACCTGGATCTCTTATTTTCTATCCAACATTTCAGCTAACATTAACATACTAATTGGAACTTTGGGGACATAACTTATGAAACAATAGCATTAACAAGGAAGAGTCCCCTCGGGCTATTACGAAGTCTTCGCTGTGCAAAAGGGATAAACAGGGCCACTCAAAAAAACATCTTTAGAAAAACAAAACAAAAACAGTTTGTTGAGTTGCAGCCAGAAAAGTATTCATCTGCTTCCATAACGGGCGCCTCCATGAAGATTTGCATTTCAAAGCCAGCAACGGCCACCCCCCCCCCCCCCAACACACAAATAATAAACACGTTTTTAATTAAGTTCCGCTCTTGTCAAAAGCTGACTCTGTTAATAACTTGCCCTGAAATGTCTGAATATTAAAAAAGTCAGTCTCGTGCATTATTTATAATCACTGAATGCATTGTGAAGAAGAGAGAACAGAGGTTAGAAAACAAATTTAAAAAAAAAAAAGAAAAGAAAACTCATTCTCTGCCACTGGCACTCTTGTTTCCATCACTCTGCCACTCTGCTTTCATATACCGCATCAAGCTCCGTTAATTAATAACAGGATGTGAGAGAGCAAAGGAGCTAGGCTTCCTACGGGCAGAATGTAACCAAAAAAAAACAAAAACAAAGTGCTGGAGCTGCCGCTTGGTACCACTTTCATTTGTTTGATATGTGAACAGATACGATCTTTCCTCTCTTATGACACCCAGAGGGATTCACCGTGGCAGAATCAATAAGCCTACTCCCCTTAAACTTTATGTAACAACTGTTATGCAACGAGGATTTTTTCTTCTCTTTTTTTTTTGCGTCACCTGGTTGCCTGCAGTGTTTTTCACCATACACCGCCAAGTGATCTTAGGCTGAGGGTTTGACACCTCAGTGTGGGCAACTGTTAAGCCTAACGATATAAGAAAGCATAAACCTACACATTTCTCTCTGCATATTTGTACTTTCAGTAAAAGAAAAAAAAAAACAAGCTGCTAGCTTGGAAACTGCGTTTAAAAATGCACCAATTCCAGCTTGTCTATTATCCCTCACGCATGAGATATTAGAGTACCAAACTCTGATGATGCTGTAATGTATAAAAAGTCAAATGTCAAATGGGCGATTGTTGATTTCTGGAAGGATACAAATTGATCTCAAATTGAGGGTCAAAGTTCTTTCTTGACCTTGAAAACAGCAGTTGACTAAACAAATCTCACTTATTCATTTAGTAGCTGTTCTGGAGCGTTGATCATAGCACGTGAGCTTCACCAGCAGATGGAGTTTGCTTAGTTGCCATAGCAACTCGACGTTCAAACTTAAAATGTTTTGAGCACTTCAAGGACTTGATATCCACGGTTGCTTAAAGGTCGAGTTAAAAAAAACCCAAACAACTCACCTTTGACTTCCCAAAAACAATCATTTTAAGAAAACATGAGACGTGGATCAAAAGCTCCAGAACAGCTACTAAATGGTCCCATTCATTCATTCATTTTCCAAAGTTAGAGTTAGAGCACTGCAGCTTTGGATGGACATGAAACTCTCCCACTTGGATCATCAGTACATAAGATGAACAACTGCGTTGGAAAATTTCTGATTCTTTGATTAAAAAGTCAAATGTGCAAGCCCGTGTAGTTGAGAAAACTGATTTCACAATCTGCAGCTTATATCAGTTCACTTTTTTGGATGAATTCAGCAACTTTGGCCTCGTGTTTTGAATTTGCTCCAGCTGTGATTCACACCTCTGGCTGGCTACAGGACGGTGTGTTGAATATCCAGGAGAGGCCTGTGTTTTTATGTCATTTGAGAAACATTTGAAAGAAAAACACAGAGTGGGGACAAACACTTTTAGAACCAGCGGCTCCCTCAGGCGACTGCGGATACGATCAACCAACCAGAGATTTGTAGGCAGGACAAAGGAGCAAAACACCACAAATGAAAGGAAATTGGCAAGCGCGTGGAGCAAAATGGTCGTTCAACCTGATTATCAGACTATTTCCGATCAATCTAATCAATGTCTGTGTACAGTATGTGTGTGCTCCTCACCACCGGCATGGGGTCATGCAGCACTTTGGGGAAGGACTCCGCAAGAAGTTTGGTCTGTCTGTCCCAGCGGGCGCCATCAAGAAACAGGCCTCTGATGTACACACCTGAGAGTCACACATAAACACGGAGACTGTTCAGAGCTGCAAGAGAGGTGGGCAGTGCCGCTGTGATTTTAGTATCACCATCTAGCTCCTACCGTGTGACTAGCATGCCTGTTGGCTCTTCCGCCAACTGTAAAAACCTTATGAACCGAGCAGAACTGACCCCTGTGCTGTAACGCCGTCTGCCCATAAAGCATGTGAGCTCTCAGCTAATAGGCTGGGAAAGAAACGGCCAGATTTAGAGATAACTGTCAGTATTGCTTCACCCAAATGCACAAACACACTGTCGGATTTGTAGCTCGGCAGTGTGATGGGGCCCCAGCTGGGGACTGATTGAGGGTGAGGCTTTACGCGGGAGCTGGAGGCACAGCGAGGGGCCGACGCAGGCCCGCATGCAGATGAGAGGCAGGGAGGCTTTGCTTTAACTTACTTTCTCACTTTGCACTCTTCCTCTCTTATATTCAGTCAGCCTAATGTCAGTTTTCATGTGTTTGTTTCTGCTCTTCCACCCACTGCTTTCCCCCCCCCCCCACTTTCCGCTTTTTCCATCCCCTTGTACCCTTTTTAATCTCTTTCTGTCTCCTTCCCTCTTCAAGTGCTCTCTATCTTCCTGGTGTACTTTTCTCTACCTTCATTAAACTAGGGGATGGTTTTCTGAATAGGGCCACTTTATCCAGGCAAAAGCTCTCGTAATTTTCCTGCTTTCACTATTAAACCAACATTCGTATTTCTCCCTAAACACACAATTTCTCGCCGTATCTTAGCCGCTACCCCTGGTAATATCCTACCATCCTCTGGGGGCTGTGTATACTGTTTGTCATCCAGGACCTCAAAGTCGAAGCCGAGCAGGTCAATAGGGACGGTGTGTTTCCTGGCATAGTTCTGCTGGCTGCCTGTGAGGAAGGCCTGGGTGAAGAAGAATCCGGATACCCAGAATATAGCAGGCGTACCAAGGTCATACCAGTCCTGAAAACACAGCAGGGCCAGAGACGAGAGCGACATTTAGAACCGAGACCAGCCAGAACACAGTGGTCAGTTTTACATTCATACAGGTTCACTCAATACAATAAACAAATACATATTTAAAAATGCACATGAACAAAAAAAGATAAATCAGGGCCCAACTACAGTGCAATACCATATAGTTAAACATAATGTTCAGCTGATTATGTGACTGAACATTTTACATATCGCTTCAGGTTCAGGCTCACAAGGAAACATGTCTTCGCAACGCAGTATTCATATCAACATAATCCACATGCCGCAGTATTAAAGTACCCCTTGCCCACACCCATGCCAGTTAAGTGTCCATGTTTTAAATTTGTTTTATGGTCTGTAAAGTGTGTGAGGTTACAGTAACCATGAAGTAAAGCAAGAGAGAAAGGTCATGTTTTTTGGCAAAATTGTAAACTTGCTGTGTTGCTAATGATCTCTTCTTATATTTATGTTAAGATGTGGGGGGCTAATAAAGCTACACTCTTTCTTTTTAGTATTTTCCATCTATTAGCCAGTCCGTTCACTTCCTGTAGGAGAAGAAAAACATCAGCATCTTCTCTGTGTAGAGAATACTCTAAAACATGTCTGCCTAGTATAGCACAAAGGTTGCAAGCAGGAGGAAAGAACTAGACAAGTTCCTTCAAAGCTGCCATTTTTACACACCATACCGTGTGTATATTACATGTGTGTAGTTAGCTCGACCCGTGTAAGATACAACTGTTACTGTGAAACTGATGTTTTTCATCTCAACGGCAAACAATCATATTTTCTAAAATGTCAAAATACTCCATTAACAAGGAGCACTGAAGTACTTCTGGAGGCTTGTGGTGGCCCAACACCTTACAAAGACATTTAATGTTGGTCTTTCCTTTTTACAATGAAAACACGTGTCTGATTCTTTCTTGTTACCAGAATCTGATTGTGAACCTTATGCAGGTTTATGTACCTGTAAGAACTTGAGGCGCTCCAGGAAGTCATTGACGTAGCTTCCCAGCGGTTTGAGGCTGGGGTAGGACTTCTTCATCCACATGCCTGGGATTCGGCCCTTCAAGATGCTGCTAACCACCTCCTCCAGGTCCGCAGACATCACCACCAGGCCCTGCACATGGACACGCACACATGGACGGACACATATTCACCCACAAACACGTGACCAACATCTTCACCTAGCCCTGTACTAACACCGAGTCGAACATGAGAGAAATTCAAGTTTGCCACTTAAAGAGATAGGTGACAAGACATAATGGGAACTCTTATCAGGGGGCCTTTGCAGGGGGCCTTTGATACCAGTATGAAAGATGATGTGCTCATTCCCCTCCTGACTCTTTATGCTCTCTCCAATTCAGTCCCATGAGACTGGTGCATCTCAGAAGGAGAGAAAATGTGCATGGCGTTTGTTTATTAAATGGCATAAAGAGGAGTGCGCGTGTGTGTGTGTGTGTGTGTGTGTGTGTGCGTGCGTGCGTGCGTGCGTGCGTGTGTGTGTGTGTGTGTGTGCAAGCATGTTTTATTTTTTGAATGGGGGATAATTAGGAGTGCAATGCTACACTTATTCATCTACATGTATATTCAGATGATGATCTGCTTGGTCTTTAGTTCGCGACACTGAACTAAATACTTCTTCTATGGACTTAATAATTACAGTCTGACGAGTCTAATACAGTCTAATTGGCATGTCTAAAATCTCCAAACTTTTGGAATTACAAAAGTCATTTCTTTGCCTGAGGATGTTATGGCCTTATGTAGACACCGTCACTTCTTCAAGTGTGTCTCTTGGTGGCAATTTGAAAGAAAGAAAGAAAGAAAGAAAGAAAGAAAAAACACTGATTAATATTAAGACAGCTATATTTGGGAGAGTGCTTAGTTGTCGAGGGCTTTACCTCATCACACGCAGGAGGTAGTGCTTATTGCCAACTACTAAGGCTCAGCTGTACTTTGAGTTTTGTGCTAAGTAGCAAATGATCACATGCTAACACACTAAACTGAGGTGGTGAAGATGGTAAACGTACCTGTTAATCATCAGCATGTTGACGTTGACATTGTGAGCATGTTCACATGTTGACATTAGCATTTAGCTCACAGTGCTGCTGTGCCTACGTACAGCCTCGAAGAGCTGCTAGCATGGCTGTAGTCAATTATACTGTAGTCTATTGCCTATAGTCAAAAGGAAGTGGTGTGAATACATAAGGGGAATGCAAGAATGGAGATACTGTATCTAGCAGGCAGGGCTCAGTTCTTCTTTAGAGGAAAAGAGCACTGAGAGAAGGCCATGGGCACTAGGTAATGATTTAGAGATTTACGTGGCTGCTTTATCCCCGTCATTCACACAAGGTCAGCAACATTCCTATAATGGATCCATTTCATTTTCTCGACAGCTCATTTCTTTATGCCATTGCCTATTGAATAATCGTAACAACTGTGCTGGTGAGACACAAAATACAGTAACATACTGTACATAGATTTTCAGGAGGACGCCGTTCTTCTGTATGTATGGTGATTCATTTCCACAAATTGCCCTAAACTTTCACAATTACTGTCCAAAGTGTTTCCTTGGAACAGAAAATGATGGTGTTAGATTAGTGCATTTGGAATGCTGTGCTGAATCCTTACAGTATCTGATTTCTGAAAATGTATTGCCAGAGTTCTCCCCCCCCCCGTAATCATTCAGCGAGAGGTGTGCCTCCTCTCATGAGATATTGCTTTCACTGCACAGAAATGTAAAATCAATAATGATTCATCATTTGGCCTCACTCTTTATCTAAAACAAACACATTTAGTGTAATTACAGTGCACTTGGCCCCATATCATGCTGAAAGTATCCATGCAATAAGGATCCCTGAGAATGGGACCACGGTCGAGTTCAAAACCTGGGGGGATGTTTTTTTGTTTTTTCTTACATCCAACCCAGTCTCTACCAGCTCCGTCTGCATACCTTTATGGCCTTCTGAATGTTGACACAGGAGACTCGGATGGTGCCGAGCAGGTTGTTGAAGCGGCCCATCTCCTGCACCAGCACTGTGTTCATGCTCTGGTTGTAGCTGGTGGGAAAGCGCCTCATTGCTGCCTCTAAGTCAAAGTCTCTAGGCAGCTTGCTCAGGATGTCAGCTGCCACATCAAAGACCATGTCGTCTGAGGATTTGGCATCTCCGCCTGATGAGCGGGACTGATCAGAGACACACAGAGGACGGATGAGAAGGGGAGGCAGGACTTGTGGCTCGCATTGGTGTGACAGTTAATTTTCTGGGAAAATATCTCTTTTGCCGTCTTTGACTTGTCAAATTATGCATTCTCTTTTTAGGACTCATAGCATTGGTGCTATTTTGATCCTGAAAAGAGATGTTATAAGAGGTTCTGACTTATATTTCATCATCTTTGTGACAGATTGATTTAGATTCATGCTTTTAAAAGGACACAGAACTCCATAGTCACATGATTTACCTCTTCCCATTCCTAATTTGACATTTCTCAGGCAAGCCTACAGCCATCACTGTAACACCTCTGATGATGAGATCCTTAGCGTATACTTAGTGCCTTATACCTCTTACACACAGAGCCTCTTAAGATGGAAGGCTTCACAACATTTCCCTTAATTTCTCCCCCACAGACATTTGACACAATCCTATCAACAGTTCTAATAATCATTCATGCTGATAATCATTCACTCTAATTTGTGATTCTTCCACTTTCCTCTCAGCCCAGCTTACACCATTTACCTATTTGATGCTCAGTCACTAGCCAGCGGTAATGGATAATCATTGGCTAATGGCATTGGGGTTACAGTAGGGGAATGACAAATAGCTGTTTCATTCCATGTGAAGCGTCCCCCTGTTTATCCGTCATTGACTGATGAGAGCGTATTAGATGCTAATAAAGTCCACACATGACTGAAGCCATTATTAATCTTGTTGAGAGGAGTTTATATGAATAAATGTCAGACTTCATTGAGCCCTAATTTTAACTTGAAGTCTAGAAGTGGCAATGCCCGTTGAAATCATTTTCTATTTGTTTGTAGAAAGCCAGGTCTGTAGCTGTCTAAATATAATTTTGGTGATGGTGACAGCATATGCACGCTGTAATTTAGTAGTTTAAAGAGGAATTAGAATGTACAGGCTGCATACAGAGTATGCTTAAGTGTGCACATATGGCACTCTGGTCTGGCTCCACATGTAGATCACTTGCACTTGTTTAATATCAAGTTTAATTCCCACAGGAATTCAGACAAGTTTTGACAAGTTATCCCTTTCCACTTTGCAGGAGAAGCCGTGCTTCTTTCGCCTCCAAGTAGGTCTTGATGTGAAATCTCTTTGATTTTGATTTGATTCGCAGCCAGCACTGACTGGAGCTGGGAAGTGGTAAGATATAATCCTCAACGAGCTAGCCTAGTCCAACTACAGAGCTGAGATATAATGATGTGGGATCACACAGCGCCGCCAAAGCCACTGTGAGTCATACTGTGCATCTGCAGTGTCACAGAACGACAACCTAATAACTTCTTTGAGAAATCTCTCCACAAACAACTGAAATATTTATTTCTATTTATTTTTCTTTAATTAATGTTGCATAGTGCATTTTAACGGAGGGCGATAAAATATTTAAAGCCGGCATGGATACTTTTAAACGTCGGTGGAAACTCGGGGGAAGCATATTGATGCTGTGTGGGTTCATGTGAGACAGTGTTTGAGCGTCTAGGTGCATAATGTCTTTGTGTGTATGCGTGCGTGTCATGCATTTGCTGGGTGAGAGTATGATGCACGTCACCTACCAGCTGACTAGTGACATTTTAAGCGGCATGTGTAGCCATGCCAGGCCACGGCTCTGTTTCATGTCTAATATGTCTTGCCCAGTTTGATGGTCATAAACCTCCAGGTCATAATAATGCATAATAATGAATTCAGGATCACACTGCTGTGTGAAATTCTGGCCCTCTGTGTGTTTTAGCACTTGTACGTGCGTGTTACTTAGTTCCTGACTGGCAGCTAATCAATATGATACTTGGGTGTTTGACAGGTCCAGGTGGATTTACCTGTGTAAGCAAGATGCTGTCAAACAGTAGTTGTGTCTCAGACTGATCCTTGGTGATATCTGCGTTGGCGTTCATGCCAAAAATCTCCGGCGACGGGTTGAGTGGCAGCGCCTTGGTGTATTCTATGTAGCTATTGTACTGCGGCAGAGATGTAGAAGACAGCGGGAGAGGAGTAGAGTGAAGTAAGGGGACAATTTTTAATGCAACATCAGGAAACATCTCGAGTAATAACACTCATTGAAAAACAAGTCTCTCCTTAGATTGCTGACATTTATTATAATGACTATGTAAATGTGACTTCATGAATAAAAGATGTGGTTGGAGGGGGGTGCAGCACTGGAGAACAAAATGCCAAATAAAATGGAGCGCGCCATAGATTGCACTTGTGTTAACAAATATATCAACCCTCACTGATGGTGGCCGCCTGCTGTGCCTTGTTACACACATTTTATCTCCTAATGACTTTTTAAAGGTAGCTCAACAACAGTGCTAAGCAACTGCGAGTCCTCTAATATGTTTTAACTTTTTGAGTTTTAAAAAGGCAACGATACTCAAGGCACCAAAGCCAAAGAACTGTTTCAGCTCTGCTGTCCTGACCGAAGGAAAACCACACGGTGGGAAGATATTTAAATAAGATGCTGCGTAAACATATTCATGCTGCAGGGTAGCACATCTAAAAAAGGTCAAACTATCTCGAATGCAACAAAAACACAGTGTATGTGAATATGTATGGTAGTGTGCAATAAATACTTGATTCGAGAAAGGAAGTAGAGGGCCAAAATACCTGCATTTCTTAGATGATAGCTAAAAAAAAAAAGCTATTTAACAGTTACCAGCTCCCCCTTGTGGTGAATCTACAGCCTGTTAAATGTGACTGAGTGAGTGAGTTCCATGTGAGTTCGGTGGGGTGCTTTGCATCTAAAAACAAACATTGCCCAACTCTGTGAAATACTGTACTCATTTTCCTTGGCAATAACACGTGGAACTTCCTAATCTCTGTACATCTTGTATGCATGGTTTGTGGTTATAGCCAAATCTACGCTAAAGTCGTGATTTCTAAAACACCCTTCTTGATGCTGAGGCCGGCGTGGGATTTTCTGTTTCTTACATCTTCCTCATCTGGTGCATAGTAGAGCCCACTGGGATCAAACTTGTAGTCAGGGTCTTTGATGACCTTTGAGGTGTAGAAGATAGAGAGGATTGTGCGCAGTGTCCGTCTGTCCCAGTCATCTGTCACACGGCCGCCATAGTTACACTCACCAGTCATGTAGCGGATGGCATCAAACGGCACTTCCTGCAGGGAACAAGAACTCGTGCAGTCTAAGTCCAAGAATAACCACGTGTTACGGTTGCACAGTTTGAGAGGAGGTGAGCATTGAGCAGCGCAGGATGTCAGTGTGTGTGTACATTCTTCTTAAGACTTGGAATGGAAACTGACATAATAGGAGGGGAAAGGGTGGGGTTGTGGCCATTGTGGCATTTTCTGGAGGAGGAATTCACTTACAAATTCAGCGGGTGTCACTTGGTTACAAGATGGAAATGTCACTCTGTCCAAAAAAGATACTCAAGGAGTTTATTTCTGCCACTTTTTCTCAGCCACAGCGGAGGAACTGGAAGGAGGGTTGGAGTGCTATCGGTTTGTTAATAAAATGTCAAGGGGGTTTTTGAATATGGCTGATGAAAGCGGATCCTTGAGTGAAGAGGCACGCACTTTTAAAAGCCAGAATTTCTATTCTGGGCTTAGATACGTAGGAGTGGCTAGTGTACATGCATCTGCATGTGACAGTTTTATTTTGTGCCTGAGATATATAGTCAGTTCATATGGTAGAACTAGCCTGCATTCCACACTGTATGGAACTTAGTAATTGGGGAAACATCTGATAGTGTTACTGATAATTAACTTTAACTGAGTAACAGGAAAACATTACTACAATCCATCAGTGAAAAATAAAAGAACTACCTGATACTGTTCAAGGAACATGTGTAGCTGCTGTACAGAGATCCGAAGGTCGGTCTCATTGAACTCATACGGAATGTTCCAGCCTATAGGTCCAAACTTCCTCCTCTCCTGGGTCAGGGCGTGGAAGAAACACAAGCCGTACAGCAGTTTCTTGAACACAGACTGAGAGGCGGACAAGCATAAATGGAAGGCGTGGTCTTATATAAATAATGAGACAAATAGCGGTGGTCGCTTAGTATATCCACAGCTAAAACAAACACACTCTGAAATGCACAGTGGGGGTGATAACACCAACTGTTGTAGGCATGATAGATATGCACAGCAAGCTAACATGGCATGCACAGAGACATGCACGCGCACACTGACCGGCTTGCTGCTGCTGCCGAAAAACTCCGGGTCAGAGATGGGGTCCATTAAGAAGCAACGTGCAATGTTGGCGCGGAGGCCCTTCGGAGCCTCATTGGTCATCTTCACCCCATTCTGAAGCACCGCCACGGGGAAGGTGGGAGACGGGTAGCTGGTCAGCCAGAGCCTGAAGTCTGGGTGTGTGGTGTCTGGGTTCAACTCCTGTTCACAGCCACAAGACCAAGTAAAGGAATTAAATGTATTGGAAGCCACGTGTTTGCCCTGTTCCCATCTGGTGAATAGAAAATGTGTGTGTGTGTGTTCTGACCTCACAGACTCTCTCCATTGTTGACATCCACGATGTGGCCAAGTGGCAGTTCTGCAGGACCACCCAGGTGCCCTCTTTAACACCCGTCTCAATCATACGCATAGCAATAGGACCCTGGCCTTGGCCCAGAGAGAGGGAAGTCAGGTTGTTACCCGTAAAGCCCTAAGGAAGAACAGCCGTGCACAGACACACACACTCACTCATGTAGCTGCTTTTTGACAGGGAAGGAGCCAAAATACTTTTCAGTGCTTTTAAGACCTGTATGGGAGCCTGGGAAATGTCTCCTTTCATTTTGAGTTTGAACACACAGCAGGCTTCAGAGCTGCTGAATTTCCCAGGTGTTTTCATACCTTCTCATCTCCAAACTTGAGCAATGCAGCCATGGGGTCTGAGCCTGGGGAGAGAATGAAGATGAGGGGGGCACAGCAGTGGCTGTCAACGAAGGCACTGCTCAGGTTGAAGGGTGGCGCTTCGATGAAGGGACGGCCCAAGCTGTTGGAAACATATTCCTGCACCATGGGAATAACCTGGGGGACACATAAATGGCACCTGTTTACCACGTGTCTATAAAGATAGCCCTTTCCCGACATTTCCCGTTTCAACTCAATACCATAATAATACCCCACCACCTTTTAGAAAACAGCATACCTTGTCTGGTCTGAGGCAACGGATCACCAGCATCCTCTGAAACTGGCTCAGCTTCGTCTGCCACTCACCAGGGAAGGGAGTCTGATGGGGGTTCTGCAGATATGCACAACACAGCCCATACTGAATTCTGACTATACTTTAATATCACACTGGAGAGAATTCTGTTGCATGCACCTAAATTCCAATGCCAACACTTAAGTGACTGGCCTACAATACAACCAAGCAAACCAGAGGGATACTTAAAATGCCACACAGATGATTCAATTACATATTTTAATGCAGTTTAGAGTGAGAAAAATTCATAGAGAAAGGAGTCATGCCCTTCGTCGGGTTACCTTCGGGAAAAACATGCAGCTAAATGCCCTTTTGTCAACTTTTCTTGGAGAGGACGAGGGAAGTTCTGGGGTGGGGTTGCATTGTATCGAGCTATTGCAAGATTAAGCAATGTCATTAAGCAAAAAGAGGGGTAATCAGTAATGCGAATGGGGAGGAGAGTAATGCGTAATGGGACATAGATAAAAATGTATGAAAAAGCAAAGACTGTGGAAAGGGAAAAAAGCGGACGGAGAAAGAGGTGGGGAAACAGAAAAGCCACTGGGTACTGGGTTAGAGAAATATGTTTGATTAATTTGTGGAACAAGTGTACCAGAGGAAGTGAGCAATGGTAGCAGGAACTTTTGGAATTATTTTCCCCAGGCTGTTTGTCGAGAGACTTCTGGCTATGTGTGTTGGCAGGTGCTTTGAGATGGATACACCTATTTAGGGTCTCCTGGGGATTCTCTGTGTGTACAGGGGTGTGTTAGCATGCATGAGCCTCAAGCCCTGCGTGCTTGATTGAACAGCTGTTCTTGCATCAAGATTGAATAAATGTGAATTCCACAACTGGAACAAACTAGATTTAATTAGATAGAAGTGTTGTGGCTGATTCTGTTGATTATAAATCAAAGATGGTGTGTGTGTGTGTGTGTGTGTGTGTGTGTGTGTGTGTGTGTGTGTGTGTGTGTGTGACAGCAATGAGACAAGCATGTGTGCCGCACACATGTTTGTTTGTGTGTGAACCCGCACGTTGATTAAACAGCTGTTCTTGCGCCTAGATTGCATACAGGAACAGGAACAAAAAAGATTTAATTGGATAAAACTTCAATTTTATAATCCAAAGATGGAGGGAGATAGCATGTGAGCATCATCTGCACCTGACAGGCAAATTGCTTTCCTCCCACTTTGTTTCTTCCCTGTCCCCCTTGTCAATACTACATTTACAATAATAAAACTTTTTCCGTATGTCATAAGTTATTTGACATAAAATAACAACCCTTGGGGAATCTGGATCGCTGAATCAGCAAAGAGTTACAATTCAAAAAATTAATAGGATGTACATTTTAACTGAATTTAACATATAGTAAGATCATACTGCAGCAAACAGACAACTACTAAGACCTTTTTGGCAGCTATGAATAATGAAAAAGAATCAGAACTCCTTGGGAAAAGTAACACGAAGAAAACATAACAGTATCAAATTATGAAATGTGTCCAGTATGTAGTGGTTAATATATTCATTAACATTATCTAACACAAAAGAGTCAAATAGAATATTATGTTAAACAATGTGTCAAATTAGAGAAACTGTATGAAATGTGTAAAATCAATCATGTGGTGTATTGGGCAGATGAAGGGGCTACGGCGTATTCATGAGTGTTGTATCCCACTGAGCTGCAGGGTGGGTGAAGCTGGCCTGTGGTTCGTGTGCCAAACCCACTTGATAGTAGGTTTAACCTATTCACTCTGCCGTTGTTTCTCATCCCACCACACACTGTTGCTGCTGATGTCGGTCTGCATTCCACTCAGGGAGTGTCTTTGCCTCTGTATACTTAACTTCTTCAGTGTTAAAGTTTTGGAAACGCAGACCTGTTTTCTCCATATTTGACCTACGTGGTCAGCCGTAATCTGGGGCATTTTGATGTGATGGCGCCTTTCTGTACATGCTGACTTTTAAAAATGTGGCCATTAACCAATTGTCTGCTATCACATATGCAACCATACCGATCTTTTTAAAGAGAGGAAGGACAGTCAATTTGATGACACTCACTGGACTGTCGTACACCTCCTTCCACTCGTTGTTGAGGCGAGCCATGTCTTGACGCAGACCTTTGAAACTCGACATCTCGTCCAAGCGGCAAATCTCATCCCAAGATTTCTTGGGGAGCCAGGTGCAGGGATTCAAGTGGGCGTTGTCCAGGCCCACACCACCTGTCAGAAGGAAGCGCCACTCCACCTCATCCACCTATGACATTAATTACTGTTATGAAGCTATTGAAGTATAAACACAGCGGCGGATTAAGCAGAATTAGCGATCAAGTGATTTGAAGGTTGATCATTTTGGGCTTTTTCTTTGGATAACAATTCAATGCAAATTGAAACTACAAGAGGTATATGATCTCAAGCGATCATAGAGAGGACTGGTTGTGTGTAGCAGCATGTGTGTCTTCCTACCTGCTTTCTGTGCATGAGCAGATTGACACTGAGGCAGAAGGAGAAGAGCAACTTGTCCTTCTCAAACAGCGAGCGACACACATTGACATATAATGCGTAGGTAAAGTGGTTTCTCAGGATCTGGAGTCTGAAGAAGATACACATGCAAGCATTTTAATAATCTTTTTCCAAACCGAACAGAACTCACAAACTCACCCACACTCACACCCTAGCGCTAATCTTACATTTCATCCTTCACCACACATTATGAACCAACTATGATTTTTCGAGTGGAGACGAAGCGCATTCGTCAGCCCTGCTCACCTCTGCTCCAAGTCGTCACTCTTGTCGGAGTTGTCGATGGAGCCGATGAAGAGGTTAATAAACCAGGTGAGGGAGTACTGGTACATGGGCTCAATGTAAGACAGGTCGGCAATGGAGAAGAACAAGATGGCCGAATGCATGGCGATGGGTGTGTAGCCCATGCGCGTCTCGTCAATCTTGTGCTCCGTCAGCTCAGCCACGGCCTGCTTCTCTGTGATTTCATTGGCTAGCACTTTGGAGCTGGAGAGGACCGTGACGGCCATCTCGTCCTCCAGGATGTTGCCCTTAGAAGCAGAGAGCACCTCTAAGATTTTGTCCTCAATCTCCTTCAGTTGTCTGAGGAGAATGCAAGGACAATTAAACACATCTACAGTTTGCAGTTTGAGGAAGGAGACATTTTATTTGATTAGTTGATGGTATTTGACCTGAGTCTGGTGTGTGCTACTGTACCTTTTGTTATCTGCTCCCTGCAGGATGAGAGCCTGTTTCTCTTCCTCCAGGTCGGGCCTTTCGCGGGCCACCACAATGCCCAGCAGCTGGTCCTGGATGCCCTCTGGGGTGATCATGAAGTTCAAAAGGGTCACCTACAGCACAGAGGAAGAAATACATAGACTTATGGTACAGTATACAGACAAACATGCACAAATAAGTGTGTATGTGTGTGTGTGTTTGGGGATGGGCGTGTCTTGCCCTACCCTTCCTCTCGGCCATTTAAGTGAGTTACTTTACAGTGCAGTGTTGATTATCTTGGCTTCAGAGCTGTTCTCCCCGAGAACCTCCTGTCCAATCAATTCCAATAACCATCTCAGCCTTAGCAAAGTACAGGTAGGATACTGTTCTGTGAAGTGTTGCAGCTGGAAGTGAAGGAGTGCGTCTTTCACCACAGCCTTAGTCAACCCGCTCTGCACTTACCCGGAGGTTAAAAGCCAATATCTTCTATCTACTCTTTGCCCTAATAAACGAGTGCACTTCTCGGGGGCCTAATTCCATTTCTATTGATGCTGCAGACCCACTCAGCTGGTGGTAAAGACTCAGAGCCCACATAAATCTCCCGTTTGTCCTTTTCACACATACACCCACCTTCTTCACTTCCCTTTGTCCCCTGAGCTCCTTAAGGGCTGGTTTACTAGATGCTTGCCCTCTTGTATTTGAAAGCATTGCATTTCAAATAGGGCTTAATGGGAATAATGTACGTCTCATAGTGTACTGTAGGCAAAAAAGACTTAAGCAAAAAGGAAAAAAAGAAGGATTGAGCCAGTTGTGAAAAATGAGTTGAATCTATCTAATAGCTGCCCATAAAGAGTGAGGCCCCTGCAAATAGAAGCTTGAAATGTGATCTTCAGTAATGCTTTCCAACCCCTTGCCTCTCTGTAATGCAATTTCCTTTAATGTTCCTTTTCTTGGAATTCGTTTTTTTTTTTTTAGCAGCGTATTCCATCGGGGAGGTGGTATCAGTGAATAATGAATCACTGTGTTGCTGGGGTAAAAACGTGAGTGCTATTTGAGTGGTAGGATGCATTAAGTGGGAACCAACAAGGAAAAGTACAGCTCATCTATCTGTGGGAAAAAAGATTGTCTTTTGGAAAGAAGATCCAAAATAATTCTTCTTTCAGCGTAACAATTTGCCATTGACTTCACGTTCAAAAATGAACAAGACTAGCCATGCTAGCAGCTCTGTGAGGCAGCATTGCTTTGAGATGAATGCTACCATCAGCATGCCAACGTGTTCATGATGACAAAGCTAACATTTTCTAATGTTTAGTAGGACCTGGGGTCGTGTCTGACCAATATCTTTAGTTTTGCAGGTATTTGGTGAAAAACAAAGTGTTGGACAAATGAACGTTTTGGCTAGATGATGGCGCTACATGAAAAGTGAATGGATCACCGAAGTTAATGCAATAACCATCCACGCATTTCAGGTTGCAGTAGCAGTTCTATCATTTGGCTTAATAACAATCACGTGGGATCACAAAACAAACTAGCTTGACAGTTTCTATTAGGTGTGATGAAAATAGTATTTTAAAAGGCAGAGGAATGCAGATGTGTGTGTGTTGGTTCCAGTGACAGCCTGTATTCTATTACTCCCTTCTGTTTTGGCAGCAACTCTGTTGTGGAAGATACGTCTATCCTTGGCTACGGTGGGACTGAAAGGCATTAGCGCCACCTGTGTGGAAAGGGTGGAGGCATGGGGGATTGCACAGGGCTCATTACAACAACACTGACACCTTCTGCAAACAGCTATAGCATGTGGCTACTGACAGGAAATGCTCTAAATACACTGTTTGGACTAGAGGTGTGTGCGGGCTCATGTTTGTGTGTGTGTGTGTGGGGGGGGGGGGATAGAGGTTGCAGTGGCGGCAGTAAAGGGACATTATTAAATCCCTAACACACAAATGCATACTGTGTGTCTCAACATTGGAGTGAATACATTGAATACAAAGTTTCAAATGTCACCATTTAAATACAGCACACAATGCTACCAGTATACAGTAGTGCGGTTTCCATATTGATAATAAAATGTGTTTGTGCTATGTGAAGCGAGTGACAGTGTGCAGTAACCTACTACAGTACCTTGACAGAGGTCTCAGGTAAGTAGTGTGGGTTGCGTAGCTTGGTAGTGATGTAGAAGCGAAAGTCGGGAGCATATTCAATGGTAGAGTCTCCCAGGCGGATGCATATGGCACCGCCCTGTTTAAAGGTCTGTCTCAGCAGCAGAGGCTCCAGGATAGGGTCCAGCTCCTCGCCAACATTCTCCAGGAGCACTGAAATAAAATGTTCAATCTTTATCAGTATTTCCTAACTGGGGAGGCTGACTGTTTTCAGGACTTCTTTTTATGCTCGCACATTTATCAGCAATCGTATGCGGGAGCTGTCAAGTTCAACTGCCCAACTCTAGCCATGGCAGCCAGAACACTGATCAACACAAAGCATTTTTCCATATCACCCAAATCTTAGGATCATTGCACTGGTTCCAGATCTCTTTTAGAATATAGTTCAAACAAAGAATTATTAATTCCTATGTTGTCTTAAAATACATTTGCATACACTTATACTTCTAGTTTGGATTTCTTAGCAGAGTCCAGGTTAACAACAAAGGGTGATCTCGCTTTTGCTGTGCTGGCTCAGCTTTCCATTTAGCATCAGGTCAGCTAATAATGTATTTACAGAATGGCTTTTCTCTCAGAAACTAGTATAATTATTAGTTTGTTTGTTTGGCTTGTTTCTCTTCCCATTATTGTGTATATTTTCCTGCCTCTAGCAAGCACTTTGTGCATCTTGCTTTAAAAGTTGCCTATAAATTAAATACTGGTTATAAATATGTTAACTGGAGCTGTAGGAGAACTTTCCCTGCAATGAAAAACGTATACTCCATCCAGACACTTATATTAGTTGTACTGATATATTCTTAGTTTTTAAGTATGATGCACTTATTGCAGCAGCTACGACGTGCAGTACATTATTGTGTCTTACAAAACGTATAAGAGCTAAACCCTCCGCCTCTTTCAGCTCCCTGGGATTAACACTCAACAATGAACTTCTATTGCAGCCTAAGAAACTCCATGTAAGTTTGCGTACATGCGCAGTGCCAAGGAATTAGTGAAGCAAGTTAAACGTTATCAGATGTCTTATTCCCATGACATCATTATTAATGTGATTTCACATTAAGTATGATAATGCTGTTCTCAGGTTAAGAACATTAGCACATCTATAATTGCATTATGCCTTGAGGTGGTAACGAACTTCTGCTGATAAATTTTCTCTCACCAGACAGGAAACCAAATCAGGTCAACCTTCATTTTGTCCTGGTACATGACATCAATACCGCTAAAATTCCAGCAGATTAAATAGTACTTTAAATCATTTAATAAACATAAGCCTAGCTTATCAAGAGATTTGAGAGGGGAAACATTAGTTCAACCATGCTAAAATAAAGAATACTAGCACATAATCAGGATTATAGGCTGTACAATACAAACAGCAAGAGAACGTAAAAATGTGAAGTAAGAGAAGCGGCTGTGGAGTGTAACTGTAGCCTCTGGGGACTATTTTGCACCCCGCAAGGACAAGCTATTCTCCAAGTGTTAGCCTTGCAGTCTGCCGGTAAGCAAAGACCCAATGGCTGGCTGAGCTGGGTCATTATTTAGATGTCTTTTTAATGGCTTTATAGATGTCCCTGCCTGTTTCTGACTCTAATTCCTCTCTTGCTGCTCCCTCTCATACCCTCTGAAAATCCTATGGGAAGGCAAAAAGTACAAGTAAACACTCACAGGGAAAAGAAAACACAGCACAAAAAATAATCACAACTGCCTACACACGTCAATATGACCCTGACCCTGCGCAGGACAAATGTTAATGCAGAAAACATAATTGATATCTTCTGGGCTTTTGTATGATTTACTGTACTTTGACAGATTAATGGTGCTGTAGGTCGAAATAAAGGTTCATTGGAACATCTCACTCAGAAATGTTGCTTATAAGAACTCTCCCACTGCAGAACAGAGAACAAAGGAGAAGAGCAGTCTTTGCACAGCCATTAGTAGTCTCTGTGGTAAAGGGAGACCTCAGCAGGCAGTAACAGGAACTGCAACAGCAGAAACATCAAACCAGAGAAATACTTGCGCTTACCTGGTGTGCCAAACTGGATGCAGTTCTCCAGAGTGCGTACAAAGTCAGCATCGTTCAGTTTAATGATATGCAGGCTGTTGACCTTCTCCATGTTTTTCACCCACTTGTTTGCCTGGCCCTGGGGATCGATCATCAGAGGCCACCGCCTGGCGTTACTACACACACACACACACACACACACACACAGTAGTAGTGGGTGATCAAATGGTGCTGCCTTGTCAAGAGTGAGAGATCCTGTAACTGTTAACTACAAGACAGCGCAACAGTAGGGGGTGGATGTTGGAGGATGAGAATTGAGATGTAGAGAGGAGATCAGGGAGTGAACATTCTCTCTGAGCAGAATTTGACGGCTCACAGTTGGGTAGCACACCAGGGGCCATAGTTTTGTGATGAAAAAGCAATGTTGGTGCTTCATTTACACAAACAAGCAGATGTCTTGTGATATAACTAACTTTTTTACTGCACCTTAAGTTTGATGCAGACAACTTGGGCTTCCAGGAAAGCTGACAAAGTCCTGTTGTAAAGTGGTGTCTTTTCTTGTATTACGCTAGACTGATTAATTGTAACATAGGTGCACCAGTTGTCAAAAACACACAACTGCACTCTGTTATAATACTGGAACCTATTCCTTATAAATAGAGCGTGAGCAGCAGTCGGCAGTTTCAGTGAGGATATTCATGCTCAAGAGTAAAAATCCATCGCTTTACCTCTAATTTCAGCAACAATTTGCGGGTGTACCGCGCCTCTGTAATGCTGCTTTGGTGAAAAGCACATTTGCATTTGAGAGTCCGTTTTAAGTTTTTGTCATTATGTAACTTTGAGACGCGCACTCCAAACCTTGTCCAGACTTTTTGCCACAACAGTTTAAGTACAGATATATCACGCACTGCACTGTACAGCTTTATTGTGTAGAAAAATATTAATTTGGTGTCAACACTGGCTGTCGGCAGATGCTCAATATTAAATGACTCAGATCAGGAGCAGCAAAAAAGATGCTTGAGACATCCGTAGGTGGAGCATTAAGCTCTTGGATACACAATGGTGACTACTAAGGGAATATTGATGCATTTTACTCTAGATAGGATGCCATGTCAGCGTAAAGTTTGTCTTTAATACTCACGAGATTATGATACCATTGTCTATGGAGAAGCTGTCTGATGGTAGGCCAGCAATGGTCCATGCACGAATCTTTACCGGCTCACCCAGAGAGTTCATCAGAGAAATGTTGGCGGAGCACGGGATATGTCTGCTCTTACAAACATTCTTCCAGTCCTCTGTCTGATCCTGGAGAGGAGTACATTTACTGGTAACGACTTCATTTTCACTTTACTTCAGAATCAAACACACACATGGAAACAACTAATAAGAGCATATCGCTTGTGAGCAATTCACATGTATCCATACAGATTGTAGACAGATTATGAAAAAACAGCATAAGGCATAAGTGGACGGTCACACTTAAAGAGTGATGTTGAAGGCATGAATGTTAGCAACACACATGCATAACTACATTTGCATGACAAAAATAAGTCTCTCGTCCTTTCTGTTTTCCAGTGTCACAACGGCCCTCCGTGTGACAGAGGACAAAAGATGACCTTTAAACACTGGCTTTGTCTTGGGCACGTGTGAGGCTCAGAAAAAGTACCTCCAGAGTGTCAACTTTCCACCAAACTGCTCTTAAGCATTTGGCTTTTATTGGAAAAATAATCTGTATTGTAAAACAGTGCTCGGATTTGCATAAGTCACCGTGTGCTTAATAGGAACAAATCACTGGCCTCACAACTAATGAAAATAGTAACCGCAAATATAGCAGCTAAGTCTCAGAGTATGTTAAAGGGGCCGTAATTAGGAATACTCTAAAACTCTAAACAAAGACTTCACATAAGCAAAGGTAGAAAAATACCCTGAAAGGAAGCCATTCTAACAGTGATAGCAAAATCAATTGCTTCAAAGATCTATGTAGGAGCAGTGAGAAATGTAAATTACGCAGAGTTAACCTCCACTTCAAAAGTATGTACTACTCCCTCAGCTTACCTGTCTGTAGCTGGAGGTGAAGGCTCCCAGATAAGCCACTATGCCCGCCGAGATAAGGATGTCGCCAGTCAGGTTATTGTAGAGCTCCCCGAGATTGAAGGCCATTTCGCTCCAGCGCGTCTTCTCTCCACCCAGGCCTCCAATAAGCTGCTCAGCTCGCTCCAGCTTCTTACTGCACAGATTCACCTGGATGACATCATCGGAGGAGGAAAGCAGAAATGTGTTGCACTGTGGCTGTTTTCCCAGGTCAAGGAAGAGAATGAAAGTCATGCTAGCCAGAGTGAGTTTGTGTTATTCAGTAGTCATTGACTTTGGATAGCTGTTTGATCTATCAGTGGCCTCGACAGGTAATGAGTCAATTATCTTTGTCTGGCTGTTTGGTTAATGGCACATATGGCATATATTTATATATATCCATTGGTCCATCTGAAAAGTAGTTCTTTCTTTGAAAATATCTACAATCACACAAACGGATAGAAAAAGCAGAAACCTGATTCTCCAGGTCAGCTTTCTTGTTTTTGTTAGCTTCCAGTGTCTCCTGAAGCTTTGCGAGTTTATCTTGGATTTCTTTGAGGGCAGCCTGCTTTTTATTCAGGCTTTCCATGGCCACCTTCAGCTCCCCCTCAGCCTGTGCCAGCTTCTTCTTCTTTGGAGCCACCACCTTGGCCACTCTAGAGGACACATGAAGCATTTCATTCAGGAGGAGGATGTAATAAGTAAACATTTACAAGATAAGCGGTGCAGATTCTTGAATGGGTTGGATAAACTAGATTTTAGTCAGAAGTGAAATGAACGCCGCAAAAATGGTGACAACATTGTCAAAACACTGTATGCCCTAAAACTTAGTTCATCTTTACACAAATACTCAGTTTAGCTGCAGCTGTCATTCCTGAGTGGAAATTAACACAAATAATTATTGAAAAAATAAGGGCAACAAAGCATTCATTTGTATGAAATTCTTCATTACAAGCAGTAACAGGTCATTATACCTCCTGTGTATTTGAACTATAACCTCCTGATGGCTTTTATATGATTAATAGCATAGGATATGATATGACAACACTTATGCACTTTGATGTTATTATTAGTATGCTCGCAGTGGTTGACTGCATAATGAGTATCGTTATTATGTGGGGGCTGAAACACAGAAGCAGTAAACGGAAGCGGAAAATTGAATTTTGTTAGCATATACAGTACAGTATTGAGTATATATGATAACGTTTAGCTTCCATCAATCTGGGTAACATTTAAGATTGTCAGAACGATAATGATGCAAACATTTCCCTTTAAATGGCCTGCATCTTTGGCACGTAATATTAATGACTTGGGACTTGGCACATGTGTGGTACACTCGCACCATGATTATATCTTTGAAGTTTCCAATAACCAGGCTTCATGTTACTCACTTAGACGGATGAAAAGCTCTTTCAAGCTTTGTGAATATGCATCAATTTTCATAACAGAGAACACAGAAGGAGAAGAACAGCACTTACTTGTCATACTTGTCCATGGCACAAACCCACTTACACAAGCCTTCAGCTGCAGTAGATGCTGTTCGAATCTTCTCTGGTACAAAGTCCGGGTTGGTAATGTATTTGTTGCGGATGATTGCCATGAAATCTTGTGAGATGTTGTCCTTGTCATACTCATGGAGGCTTTGGAGAAACTTCATGTCGCCCAGAAGCTTTTTGGCCGGGCCCCAAAAGTCCTCCACTTTTTTACCAGAGCCCGAGGGGTCAGGCACACGATCTGGCTTGATGCCTTTGAGAATGCAGATTGCCTCCATCACCAACTTGACAGCTAAGGGTGGGCTTTTCATAGACTTCACCACTGTGATATCCTGTACATAAAAGGAACCGCATCTTTAGGTCTACATTCTTTACTATTCTATTGCAGTACACCTGGTATTTGACTCAGATGTAAGGGCCCTAATCCTACATAAGGAAAAGAACATATTGCTACTTTTACCTGACTGGTGAGAGTATTCAATGCAGACAGAGCTGACTCCAGGATAGGCAGGGCTACAGCCAGGTCAGCATCGCACTCATCCTTGATGGCCTTGGCAGCCATGGCTTGTTCGTTGGCCACGGCCTCATCCACTTTCACCACCTTCTCGGTCTCAGCCACCTCCACAGATTCATGCTGAATCACCACCATCATCTCGTCTACCTGCTTGCTGGCCACACGCAGCTGTGGCTGCAGAGCCTCCAGCTCAACTTGCATAGTGGACACCTGGTCTGCTGCTGACTCTAGTTTCTCCAGGCCCACCTCATACCGACATTTCAGCTTCATCACCTCACTGGGCAAAGGACAGAGAAATAAAAAAAGTCCTAACTTTGCACATGGAAAGTGGAATATGGGTTTTCTGCTGAGATGTCCCGATCAGGCCTTTTTTATTTTCAGGAAACGTTTTTTAAATGTCACGTAGCATCTGAAGTAATGAAACAGTACATAACGGCTAAAATCACAATGTACACATACAGTAAATCTTAAATCTTACTCTCTTTTTGTCTTCAGCAGGGTCTTGAAGGTGGAAATGAGTTCCAGGTATGAAGTTGGGGTGACATAGTTGTGGCGTTGCAACTCAGACAAAAAGCGAAGTGATAGTTCTATGGTTGAGGTGTGGAAGCTCTTGCACATGTTGATGCAGCCATCTCGGGACTCATCTGTCATCTCAATGTCCTCCAGGAAGCGGCAGGCCACTGCTTGCAGGGCATCCTCAGGCCAGCTCTGATAAGGAAGGACAACATTCATGCACTATACAGTATATTGTCCCCGTCTTTTGACTAACTACGCGACTACATCTTTATGTGCAACCAACAGCACACCAGAACTCATGCAACATACATACACACACCTGGAACCAGTTAATGGTGCAGCAGTTAATGAGGGCGGGGAAACGTCTCAAACGGTTCCTAAAGGCGTCTCCGATGGGACTCATGGCCAACACCACATGCAGCTGTGTGCGACAGCGCTCTACAAACATGTTGAAAAGGGACAAGGGACTTCCATCCGTCTGCTTGTCACGGTCACGTTGTCGGTCCAACACGCGCATTCGCTCACAGATTTCCTGCTTCTCGTCAACTGCAAACAGGTTAGGCACCTGGAAACAACCAAAAGATAGCTGGTGGTCTGTGTTTGGGTCCTGGCTTTGTAAAATACACCATTGCACCATTTTTCTCTATGCGTGACCATTCTACAGTGTCTAGACACACCTACTGTGTATGTCTAAACCATGTAGGTATTTATCAACCATTCCTCCTCCATCGTTCAATCCATCTACACATCCTTCCTGTTTTCCATCCATACTTAATTTTTACTAACCCTTTATTCATTGATCAATCTTCCCATCAGTTTGTACATGTTATCTATACCACAGCTCATCCATCGGTCCATCTGTGACCCCTCCCATCCACTTTACCTCACCAGTGTTGAGCAGGTTGCCAATGTCCTCCAGGAATGACTCCATTTTGATTTGAGTGTCCGTGAAGAGGAAAACACCATGAGCTTCACCCTGTGTGGACTTCTTCATGATAAGCTTCAGGTCATCATGCCATTCAGTGGTTCCGTAGGTCTTGGAAATTTCCACTTGGAAAAGTTCTGCCTCTGCCATGTAGGCAGCCAACCGGGTGAGAGACTGACGACCGCTCCCGCCAACACCCACCAGCAGACTGTGGCCACTTGGCTGCTTGAGGATGCGGGAAATGCGGCACACGTGTTCAATGGCAAAGCGGAAGAGCACCAGATTCATGGGTGCTTTACTGATGTTGTTGTATTCGTCCAGGTGTGACTCCACCACCTGTCGGAGCTGGTCGAGGTTGTGCACCTCGCGGTAGGTGCGGTCGTTACCCTTGGGGTCGTGAAAGTCGCAGAACATGAGACTGCGTAGGTCATCCTCAGTAACCTTTCCATCATGGTCCTGGTCCAGATGCTGGAAGAGCTGATGGAAGTTATCCTTTATGTGACTCTGAAACACCTCCTCTAAATGGCTTACAAGCCAGGACCGATCTGCGTCATGAACCAGCCGATCATAGTATACCCTCAGGACCTGAGGAGACAGAAGAAACAGACAGAACGCTAGAGAGTGGACGTTCCAAAGAAATACTATGTCTAACAGGCAGGGGTTAGCTTGACTGCTGCTATATGCATTTCCACTTTTTGTATTTTCATGATATTTCTATTTTATTTGCATGTTTAGGTTGCTTTAGTTAGATGTCAGGCATTTTCCACTGTTTGTTGTGTACGACATTACCTCATGCACCCAGAGCCGTTTGATAACAGATGGTTCCTCTGCAGTCTCTGGCCGCGACAGGCAGATGCCCTGAATGACCCGGGAGATATCGCGCAGATTGAACAAGTAATGGGACTTTGTGGGGGTTGGTAGCAGGTTCTTCATTGCCTCTTGGTACACTGACATGGTACTTTGTACAATCTTAGAAGTCAGAGCTGCAAATGGCTTGGGGAAAGGAAACCTGTTGATGAAATGGTTAAAACCCTGCTCAGAACCCATTGAGATTATCTCCTACAGTTTAGTTAGGAGATTTAATTCATAATTATATGCTGTATAAATGAAACACTTATAAATGAATGAATAAATGAAATAAATTAATAATACTGTACACATATATTATCGGGATTTTTTTTAACATTAGCATTAACAATGTATTTCTAAAAAGCCAAAAACTGCCAAAGTGTGAAATTGCTGTCTCGTTAAAATGCAAGTGATAATTCTGTTTGCAGGAGTGGTTGGGTAAATTTGAAACCTATCCAACAGATTTGATTGCTTTAGGACTTGTGGTCTCTGAGGTAAACACTGTAGCACTGAAGCAAGAGAGGCGGAAAAAGAACACCTTTAATCTTCTAATTATTGAAACTGATGTATGATGTATAGAATAATAGTATAATATTCTGTGTGCCACAGTAGCTCGTTGGATTTTATGTAGAGGTTGGTTATGAACATTCCTAAACATATACACACACATGGTGTCAATTTGGGGAAAAGCACCTTACAAATTACACATGCTATGTAATTACCGTATAGTGAAATGCCAGTCCATGATCCTGGAAAAGATTGTATACATGGTATTCTCATCAAAATCATTAATGGTAATCATGTTGAAGTGGCGCAGGTACCGAGGTGTGATAGGGTTGCGCCCTCCACCTTAAGAGAGAAGCAGGACAAAGAGTTAAATTATGGTGCAGTTACTATTTGTTCAATATTTTCATATGTATGTCTATTTATGTCTAATTCATTATTTATCTAAAGACAACTTTCCACACTCGTGGAGAGTAAAGCTCTTTCTGTTCTTTCTAATTTTAAAGTTATAATATTATTATTATTAAATGCATACATGGATTAATAGAAGACCCAACAACCATGTTGATGTAACATATCCAGCATTTGCACACCTTTTTCTGGATGCGCCCCCCCCCCCAGCGACATAGCACACAGGATCACGGAAACCACTTATGTCTCAGGGCATAATCACCTTGCACAACTCATCATGACTTGCAAGACAAGCTGAGTCAATAAAGTACATTTTTCTGTGGAGTGCTTACAGACAACAGTTACTGCTAGCTCTATAGTTCAGGTACGTGTGCCTGACCAATTTTCACTGAGACAACAGGATAAAGCAATGGTCTCAATGTGAGACACACATTTAAAGTGACACGTTACATTGAAGGCTTATTTTAGCCAACTAATATCATAAACACAACTCAAAAGTTGATGTTGGTTAAAATCCATTATCAGTATGATTCAAAATACAGTAGAAATGGGCTCCGATATTGTTTTCCCTGGTGTGGGTTCAATGGTTGCCATGTCCACACTGGTCAGCACCTTAGAAAGGCTAAAAACTGTCAGCACAGGCATCAGGAGTAAATACTGTAGCTGTGTGGGCACCTGAGTGGCACCCACCCTCTTCCTCTCGCAGCTGTCGCTGCCACCTGCCTCAGTGGACAGGTATTCTTTAGTGTTTACGCAGGTTGTAGTAGTGGAGGTGGAAGTGGTAAACACCTGCTATTTGCAAGCACCTTAAGGTAGCGAGCAGCTCCACAGAACATTAAACTAGTGGTTTGTGACATTGATTCGGCAGCACTTCAGCAGCAGTTAAGAGATAGAGGGAAAAAAGGTGTTCACTTTACCTACAACGACCTGGATTTTGTCAACCAATCTACAACTTTAAAACAGTATCCCTGCTCTAACAATGAGGCTCTTGATGAACATTTGGGCGGCTACAGCTGCTGCTCACCAGGTGGTCCCATAGCACACATGACCTGGATATCCAGCAGGTTGATAATGGAGCAGTCCTTCATGTCATACCAGTTCCAGTGGTCCAGCCACTGGCGCAGCAGCTCCACAGGGGGCTGGGCACCGTAAACCTCCCTGGCTGGCATGTTAACATCATCCACAAACACCACCTGACAAGATATAACATTAGAATACTTGGAATAAAATTAAACACTGATAATACCACAAAGTATTTTATACTGACATAATGGTGCTTTTAAAGGACTGCAAATCTTTACAACTGCCAACATTTTGACTCGCGTCACTGATATTAGAGCAAACTGAAACACAAACAAGTCATAACATTACAAAACAGAACATAATAAAGAAGCTGTACCATTTTCTTCCCCAACGGAGGACCGAACACTCCTTTGCGCCGCTTATCTAGCTTGGTCATAATAATGTTCTGGGTCTGGGCAGCTGTAGTCTGGGCTGAAAAGTTGATGAATAATGGGCTGTACACATCCTTCTGCAGATGATTCAAAAGGAAGTCCTGGGCAAGAGATATTAGAAATATGAACACGTTATCTTCAAATCACATAGTGTGGACGTTTATTGTGTATTGTCATTATGAATACTGCATCTATACATGGTCAGTACAATAAAGCAAAGTGCCGACACACAGCACAAACAACAGCAGAAAAAGTAACACTTTGAAAATCAGGACTGTATGACAAACAAGTGTACACTTAAAAAACCTAAAGTGACTTGTGAAGGTCTGGGAATATCAAGTATTTAATTCAACCAAATGTAATCAAGCTACTAACTTGGTTGATAATTGCACACTCTTTCAGTATTACACATCTGTCAGTATTTTCACTCTCTATTCTGAGTAAGCATGCCAAAGACAGCCTGTACAGAGAGAGTAGAAAGAAAGTGATAATTTCCAGTTCGATCCTGGCAAATGGTTGTGATAAGCTTTATGATCTAATTAAATGTGACATTTAGTGAGTATTTCTTTAGATAAAAAGTGGATCTCAGTTAATCCCTGAATAAAGTAGGGAGGTAGTTGCCCTCTGAAGACATGCTCTAAAATAATGTTCTGCAGGTTAAAAGGGTAAAATCAATGAATTTCAGATTTTGCATGAGGGTTTTACAGAAGGGCATTTTACTAAAAGCTAAAAGAGGCTTTTAAGAAAGGTCATCTTGATGAAATGCCCTTTTGGGCAAACGACCTTCCCCGTTTCTATGAACAGAAAACAAAACTTGGGTGGTCTTTTATTAGGGTTTGAACTATTTCATGGTACTTTTACTATGTACCGTGTGCGCTCAGAGCACATGCTCCAGCTTCCCCTGTGCACATGTCTATAAGCATCCACACACTGCTCATACACATGTTTTGTGAAATAATGTGAGTAATGACCTGCATAATTAAAAGGGACTCGTGATGTTGATCATCGCAGCGTGCAGCCGAGGTGCATCACCACCCTCTTGTCTAAATGATAAACCATTGGCACAGCTTCTCTCCGTCTCACTCAAGAGCAGACTGGGGCAGGTGAAGCCTTATGTACAGCTGTCTTGATGGTATTGGTGGCGGCACCAGGCCAGTCATGTTCTTATGGTCTGAGTGCTGGTGATTTTTTTTATCACTCCTGCCAGATTTGGGATTTAGCCACGGTCAGCTGGTTGCGTCATGGGACAGAGCTGCTCCACCACACAGACAGACAGGAAGTGGAGAACAAGGCAGGCCCCCCAGTGAGATGATCTCTATTCACCCCAGAGTCTCAAGTTTGAGCACACAAATGGATGACCTCTACCCCCCTCTTCTCTCTCCTTCTTCTGAATTAAATTGAATGATTATTGTGGATTGTCTGCACCTTAAAGAACAATCAAAATGACATCTAAAAGTGGTTGTTATAACAGCTACGAATGTTGGCCACTTATAGTAATAATGACAAAGCAATGGTAAGTCTAGTCTGAAATAATGCATAGCAGGCGACTCACTGTAATGTAGACACTCTTGCCAGTACCAGTGGGGCCAATGATAATAGTGGGCTTCTGGTGGGTGACGAGGAGCCCCATCAGTGCCATGTAGCGTACCGTGTTCTCAGTGGGCACGATAATCTCATTGAACTGCATGTCCTTGGATATGGAGGGAGCTGTCTTTAGCTCATCCGTCCACAGCTGCCACCTGCCCGGGCCCTGAAGAGGACATTGACAGAAAAAGAACAAAAAGGTTAAGAGCTGAATTTGAGATATGAAAGGCCATTTAGCCCCAGTCAACCAAAACACAACAAAGGAGGCCATATAATCTTGGACAAAGACTAAATCTTAAGTGTCCAATGTTATATGGTCATCTAGTCTTTGACTAGAAATTATGTGTCCAAGGTTATATGGCCTTTCATATATCAAATTCAACTCTTAGCCTTTTCTTTGTTAAATCCATACCAGCTCTTTTCCTCTGAACAAGTTGAAAGATAAATTTGATAAATAACACGCGGACCTGACCTGCGCCAATGTGAAAAATTCCTTTCACAATTATCACGGCCCAAACTAACTGGTATGCAATAAAACCTTGATAATTAATAAAATATAATCAAAATATCTACAAAAATGTCACACAGTTCAGATGTGCCATACATTACAGGGAGCAGATTCTAGTCATTTTATGGCAACACCTTTTTCAAAACAGATTTATGAAAACACTGCTTTGTTCACCATCCTCCATGCTAAAATAAGAATTTACTGGCAGCAAATTCAAGGCAGGTGGAGCCGTGTCACCTTATGAAGGTCACACAAAGACCAAAACTGAGTGTCCCTCTTGCCATCGGCTTAGAAAAGTCCCGTTCACAAGTGCTTGGGTTAGAATGTAGAGGGGGCTGTCTGGTGTTTGTTGTCAGTTACTGATGGTGAAAACAAAAATGTCCTGCAGCTTTTTCCATAAGCAGCTCATAAAGAAGTAAGTCACAAATTTCACAGTGAAGTAAAACAAAGAAAAAAATGCTGCAAAGTGCTCTCAGTTGCGCAGTTCTCAGAAGCAGCCCTACCTCTTTAATGAAGCGATACTGGTAGACTATTCCCTCAGTGGGCAGGGGCACTGTGAGCTGTTTAGGTGGAGCCTCAACAGTGGCCAGAATGCCGTGGCAGGCCTTGGTCTCCTCACTTAAAGGGCCGTTCAGTACCTCCCTCACCACAGCGTCAAACTTAACCCGGCCCAAATCGTCACAGCTGGCACCCACTGACCACACCATGCAGAAGACAAAGATGCCCTGTATAAAAGGAAAGGACAACCATCACTGCTTTTTCTCCACTAAATCATATTAATTTGTGTATATAGTGTTTTGTGGTAAACGTTCTTCAATTCTGACGGTAGCAGCATTTTAGTTAAGTAAAAGTATATGACTCATTGTAGGTACCCTTAATGGTACAATGGCTTTCTATTCCATGCACTGTTGTGTCATATTTATGAGCCTTTGAAAAAGACATGCAATAAGCAGGTGACAGAAATAGAGTATAAAAATACTTGCAATTTCCCTCTGAAATATACTGGAGTACATGTACACGGAAATAAATAATGATAAAATAAAAGCATTTAAATAAATAATAATAATCATCTCAAAATCAAACTGAAGTCCAGCACTTAAGTAAATTTACATTTTTGCCACCTGCTTATTTGCTGTAGCTGTTCCTGTTTGGAGAGAATATTTACTGTAAAGTAGACAGGTTGGATGGCTACATATAAGACTTCACCCAGGCTGCTAAAGGAGAATCTAATTACTGGGTGAACATGGAACTTGTTGCATGTGGTGCAACATTATATTGTATCTTAAAGTATCATTGACTTTGTAGGTGCATTTTTATCTATTTCCTCATGTTGTTTTTCAAAAACATATTTGACACCTGTGGACCATAATCCACAAAATGAACACATTTATGTTCACGCTGGTGTGAACATAACAGACAAACAGATACTATCACACTGTAACAAAAGTCAAACATCAAAAATCCTTGTGTGCAGTCAGAAAGCTCATTGTGCAGACAAGGTTTGCAATTACTGAATTGATTATAATGTACAGAACCCATGTAAATGCCTCAACCAGTGTACCGATTATTTTATGAGACAAACACCCGAATCCACAGAGGAGAGATGTCTTTGTTGGAAAGAACAGCAGGAATACTGTAGGAATTGGAAATGGCCTATCATGAGGCTTAGCAGCCTCGTGATAGCTCCTGCTGTTTAAAGGCTGATTAATTCAACACTGTGATAATGACTGGCTGAGAAACATGGGAGAGATAGTTGAAAGGCATTCATCAGTGCAGTGTGCCACAGGGGGATAATAGCAGTGCATTCAATAGACAGGATTCGGAGGCAAAAAAAAATCTACTGGAATGAATGGAGGGGGCAGAAGAAAAGGCTCATCTGCTAAAACTTTTCCACTCTTTGTGGGCCTGTGTGGAGGCAGCCTTTACTGGGACAGTATATGTAAAAGGGAAATGGAAGGCTCTTTGGTGCATACTGTTTGCTACATAAAATAAGTAGCTGTAAGCTACATGTAATAGAAAGGAATGAGTTTATTTTTCCCATTAACATCTTAGTAGATGGTCTTATGAAAACAGATGCTTGGTTATGTTTAGACTAGTGAGAGTGGGAAGTGGATATTGTATGTGGTGGAATACTCCCAGCACACTGGCCTACACTGTGCTCTCAACGCATTCTCATTTGTTAGTTAGCATTTCTTGTTGCAAGCCTTTTCAGATCATTTTTTTAAATTACGCTTTTAAAAAGTTATGGGAACAAAATCGGACATTTCATAAAGTGGTGAGCACATGTCCCCAGGACCCCCTGTAAATGAGACCTATGCCTTCTACTAATAATTCTGTCTAATAACCCATAATGGGCATTTTATGATGCTGTATGATGTGTGTTTACATATTCAGCTCATATCTTATTATTGTTAATAATAATACAATAATAATAATTAGCAAGAGTGGCAGTAGTAATAGTGGGTGTGTACACAAACCTCTAACCAGGAGGAAATATCCTTTTCATTCATGCGCTTCATCTTTGCTTCATCGTGAAACTCATCCATCATACAGTCCATTAGATTCATCAGGGACTTGACTAGATTGGTGTCAGAGGTCGGGGACAGCTCCTGAAATCAAGCAGAAAGCAAGAACACACTTTAAAACTCGAAAAAGACGAGATGTCTGAATATACTACTGGACTCAGAAACAGAAAAGTGAAAATAAAGCAACACAAAATTAAACTATGCTAAAACTCCAAAGCTTTGCATCTAAAACATGCAGGATATTTATGCATTTTTGTAATGAGAACCTGAAGCAGAATCCTCATGCAGATGCAGAGTGAAAAACTAATTTGCAAACCACTTCCAGCTAGAAAATAAACTGTATTTCCTGAGGATGGTTCAGCACCTTTGTGGCCTTTCGAATGAGCTGTAGGCAGGCTGGCAGTATGCGGTCAAAAAGAGCACTGATGAGGTCTTTGTGCGCTGCATTGACTGTGGCGGGAAGGGTGTTGAGCCAGGACAGCATGAGGGGCCGCCAGCCAAGTAAGTGAGGCTCCATGTAAATCATACCACAGCGAGACACCTGAAAACACACATCCAAACCACTGGTACTTATCTCATAAAGAACAATCAATTAATAGGAATATTATTCTTAATGCAGTAGTACCCAGAATTACAGTAGGTTAATGACCAGCAAATTATTGGATGCAGTGCTGTACACTGGGTGCTCACATGGAGTGTAGTGCAGGTGAGCATTCAAGTGGTCAGATCCTACTCTGACCAAACATTGTAACATTTATGGAGTTACAGTATCCTTCATGCTGGTAAATACGGTAAAGTGTCTGCTGCATATGTGCATCCATCCACCTCTAATGAACATCTGATGACTATATCACAGCTTTTTCCTAAACAGAAGCTTTTTAATGAGATCCCATAGCTCCAGGTCCCACCCGAGGAAACAGCTTCCGAAAGGAGTGCAGGTAAAGTTAGAAGAAAAGAACGATGAGCTGCAGTGGATGAAGACATAATGTATGAGCAGCAGCTGAGAGACATGCAGATACGATCGGAGGGGAAGAGAACAAAGAACAGTGAGGTTTTAAGATAGCATATAAAGAGAGAAAAATAACCTTCATAGACAAAGAGAGAAAATAAAAAGAAATAGAGATCAATAGTGCACAAAAGGGACCCCCGCACCAAGCGGTGGGGTGGGGTTCACTGTGATCACAAAAATGTTGATGCCTCTGCATTCAGCATGATGAAAGGAACAGCTGCCAGGCTATAGAGAATCAAAAATAGACGTCTGTTTAATAAAAAATGTAGAGCTGGGGATATGCAAAGGTATTCTCTCAAGGCATCTATGCATTGCAATCAAGAGTCTTTTTTATTGCCTCACAACAAAGAATCATAAGGAAATGTACAATTACAAAACGATCTACACAAGGATTGCAGTGCGTCACCCCTCTGATCTTTTTCCTTTGCAAAGTTTGACTTTGACAATTGGCTGCATGATTTTGCTCTTATTAAAGAGTCTATGCTGGATATTTCCTTGAGCATATTTGAAATGTCTGCTAAAGTACCTGCATAGCTGGGAGGTAGCATGAACATCCCAAGTGTTATGCCCTCCTGATAAATACCATCATTGGCTAGTAAAAAGAAGGAGCTGGTGACGCTACAGGCTTAGCAACAGTAAAGCCAACAGTAGAGGCAGCAGTGACAGTAACTGTACTGCAATGGGAACTATAGGCATTCTAAAATCTGAGCACAAACTATACATTTAAAAGAATGTTTTTATCTAAAGCTACATTGCCTCAGTTGGGTATGAAAGGTAAATGAATGTAATTTCACTTGGTTTAGGACATAAAATCCTGAAATGGCTAAATGCATTACGATATCTTTTTAAAAGTAGTCAATACAAAATACAGTAAGTGCCTTTCCTTGTACTTCTTCCTTGTGCTGTATTGACCTTAATAGCATTCATCACACCCATCTGACACTTCAGTAAAGATTATGCAAAGACTAAATATGATCTGCAAACACTGACTCAAGGATGTACTAGATAAAACCCTCAAATATTTTGTACGGTTGATCCGTTTTGTACACTATTTGGGTAGATGACAGAAAATGAAAGCAGACTGCACCAAGGCATGTCCACTGAGATGAATATTAGAGTGTGTGTAATAAAGACAGGCATGAAGGGCAGCACGGGTGAAAGCCTTTGTGTAATTTGGAAGGATGATGAGATGATGTGGGCTATTTTTTAAAAAGAAAATGTGGTCAGGACCAGTACAGCACAATGTTACAGCAAGAAAACTACCATCTGTGTGCAAACATGTTATGTTTCTAAATAAGAACAGTAAGTGATCCTCAGCTATATCTAGAAACTGGAACCCGTCCCTGCTACAAAATGGAAAAGCGGGATACACTGTGATAAAACCCTTAATGCATGCATGTCAAGGTGCTCCTTACTGTGGCTGGCGATGCCACCTCCAGGTCCATGGGCTCAAAGATGAGGCTCATTTGCGGTGACATCTGAATGATCTCGCCACTCATCAGACACAGCTTCTTGTTGTCGTCGAGCACCGTGTTCATATTCTCAATCCACACGGCATCCACTGGGCCGTCGAAGATAAGCCATTTCCTGTCAGGGCTCTGAGAGCAGGAAGAAATAGGATTGCTCACACCTCGAAGGAACATTTTCAGAAACAACCGCCGGGCTTATCTTCTTCATTTACTGTAACTACAGTAAATAGAAGATAAATACATAATGATATCAAACAACTATAGCTAAAGTAGAGTCATGTAAAATTGTGTAATTCTTGATGTTGAGGCAGGAGGGATGAATGAATGTAAGGAGGTACAGACAGACATGTAGATAGATGGATAAACACCTAAAGCTTAAAAGCCTGGGGGGGAAAAACAAGCCGAGGTTGGCCCCTGCAGTGCAAAAAATATGCATAATTTTTCAAGTATACAGCTTTATAGTTTAGAAGAGCTTGAAAGTGCACGAAAAGAACTTGGGTACAACCCCTTGGTTTAAGACAGTGCCTGGATCCTTTAATCATATGCAGACACTGTATTCATTTATTTTCCCACTAGCAGAAATCCCACTGCATACTTTCAAGGTCAGGAAAGAAACACCTGTGCATTATAATCTAAGCGAAGAATGTTTGCCACATGAATGAAAGAACCACCTACACTATCATAATGGAGGTTGACAACAAGTCTCAACTCTCCAGTTAAATGGGCTGGCAAGGGCTGCGCTTTAAATTCATTTGTCGAAATATGGAAATGCCCGGGCTGGGGCCATCTGGTGCTTGAGAGGGAGGTGAGTATGGTGCAATGTAATGATCTGACAAGAGAGCACTGGCACTGAAAAGAAAATGTGCACCGTGTATGCAGAGTTTAATACACTAGGTACACTGCTGCTGACTCCGGATTAGCACACAAAAAATTTGTTTAGTAAAATGCGATGCAGAAAAGAAAAGAAAAAAAATAGCGGAAACAAAGATAGACTTTTGCCCAGAGAGGAAAATGACTTTTTTGAAACTGAATTAAGACAAGCCTTGTTCTTGTTTTCCATTTTCATTGCATCAGTATGTACTGCCTCAGCTGTCATAACCCCTCCTCATACTCCTTATTCATTGACAAAAAAACAATTTGTAAGATGACAACTTTATACACAGAGACAATTTTTAAATGACAAGTTCATTTGGAAATAATTTGAGAATAGGGCGAACAAATGATTTTCCATCATGACATGCCTCCGCTGCCATCTGTAAATCATCTGCCCATAGTGTGTGTGCGTGCGAATGAAAGGGAGTTATTAAAGATCAAAATTTAACAAGACAGCAAAATGTTTCTTTTGTTTACCCTCTCACCGCATCCCCTCCTTCTACCGGCTTCAAATTAATTGGAATGTCATGCCTATTGTACAATGATCCATCCTAAACTCGTAAACCGAGCAGACGATAATGCATCTTCTTGCTGCAGAGCTCGCCGTGACATCAAACATTGGCCATAAGTGCAACATGTTTTCTGCTCTAAGTGATTCAGTTCTGAAATACTCGCTATGGAGGAAGCACATATTCAACTAGCATAATTCTACATCTCTGCTGTTGTCACCTCAGTGCTGCCTTGCAAATACGTAGCCTGAATGTCTATTCTGAGCAGACATTCCCAGGCAAAAGACAGACAGAGATATACTTCAAATACTTTAATCTTGTGACACAAAATTGCTTGTCTCCATAGCAACAGTATCTGTTTTAAGGTCTGTGATCTATGCTGATATTATGTGTCGTGTCAGTTATGTTTCTGCTTTGACTTTCTTCGACTAATCATGGTCATTTTCGTGCATGTTGTCAAGGACATAGGACCGTTTTTAAGGCAGGGATGAACAACTTCTACCTCTGTACAAATAATCCAGTCACATAGTAGAACACTGTAGTATTATTCTAATACTAAATTGTTATAAAACTGAAACAAACAGAAAGATGATGACAACAAATGCCTCTACTAGATCCTCCAACCCCGTGAAGTTAACAGTCGCTTGTCACCACTTGGGGGGGAAAAACAAACCCCCAAAATTTCCACTGGAATACTTAAAGGGTCAAATCTACCTACTTTACTATAGAATCAGAATCAGATTTATTCGCCAGGTATGTTGTACACATGCGTGGAATTTGACTCCGGTTAAACATTTCTCTAAAAGGTACAATACAAAGACAATAAAAATTAACTGCAGGGTACACATCTATTTACAAAATTACAAATATGAATAAGAGAATATATATGTATATAAACAAAGAGCAGCGACATTAGTATACAGTAGTGCAGTGGCGTATAGTGCAAAGGGTGCTGTGATGACTAGGAGTGTAATATGACTATTATAACAATATGCAAAAATATGCACACAAATATAAACTTAATTCTGTGCTAATATATAAAAAGCCCAGGTAGAGACGCAGTATAGCATTGACTACAGGCCAATCTCAAAACAGTCCTTACCAGTAATGACGTATATTTATACCCAAATTATTTCCATTTGTAACTGTTTAGTGTCCTTATTTTCCACTATATCATTCATATCTAGTAATACTTAACTCACCAACAGACCATAATAAGTGCTATAACGCTTGTGTTGAGAAAGATGTTGTTATTTTCCCTTTGGGTAAGTAATATAAATGCAGCAATCAAGCAGTAAAGTAGAAAAAAAAGAGAGGAGCAGAAAGTTTCACACGTCGATCCTGGAGCTTCAAGACCTACTGTGCGATGTCGGAGGCCCAGTTTGAAGCATTACTAAAACGCTAGAAGCTCACATCAATGAGGAATCCGACCAACTGTGATCCAGCTGATCCTGACCAGCAGCTGGAGGTGTGATAGACACTACACTGCATGGTCCTCAGAGAGGCATCATCTGGGTCAAGTCCCTCCTACAGCTAAACTTCTTTCACTTCAAGCTTGTCTCTCTTGAGTGTTTTAATGAACGTGAAAAAGCGCATCAATCCAGACCATTTATGTTGGACGACAGATTCCGAACAACAATTCTGTGCGCAATAAACTAAACAAGATCATATTTGTTAATGTCAGACGAAGTGCTGAAAGAGTGATAAAAAAGTGTTTAACCCGATAGTGACTGCGTGCAGTATGTGGTTGTGTTGTACATGACCACAATATAGGATCTCAGAGAAGCTCTGTGTGTATTTTTAGCAGCCTGTAGAAACATGGAATAGTTTCCCAGGCACAGGCTCAATCGGTGACCTTGACATATGACATCACTCTCTGATGTCATGAGGATAGGAAGGCTCCTTTCCAGCATGTCTCCTCATTTCACCAGGAGGTGTGGCATCTTCACCGGGATCAATGATGTGGATTGACCACCGGGCAAGAAGCCGTTGAAATACATTCATCACGGCACCTTGAACATAGTTCCGAGGTTAAATTAACAGTACATTAACCACGGTTCTAAAATGGTCTGCAATTACAGCTAACTATAGCAACAGGACTTATATATCAAAATGGGTGAACATTCTGTGTTTATGGATTTCAAGTGCTCTGTATGCAAAAGAAGAACAAGTGGTGTGTGACTCCTCGCCGCACATCTCCCAAGTTGGGACATGTTGATCTGTATGAGGGGCTGAATCAACATGCTGCTTCACAAGTTAGATAATAGCGTGTGCTTGTTTTCCTTGATTGTGTGTGAACCTAAAACAGTTTGAACTGCCGTACGCTGGGCAGCCACCCTACCTCGGAGGCAGCGAAGGTTCTGTAGCTGACGGCGAGGATGCCATCAGACCACTCGTGAGAGATGGGGTCAAACTGGCCATACAGCTGGCCCATGGTGATGGATTTGGGATTGATAACTGTGATCTGCACCGGGTTCTCATCCATCAAACCCTGGTGGAGCAACCGCATACACAGAATATGCACTGAGATATAATAAACTCAAGATAAAAGGAATGTATAGACAGATATGCACAGACACATACAGTATATAAATTCACTACAAAAAACAGCAAAAATGAGCATGATGACCAACTTGTCTTCACCAAGACTCATAAATTGCTTAGAAGATCATGACTGTATGACAGGACCGCTGCTAACTGTGAAAGAGAAGCAGAAACTGCAACAAACGGCTTTTCAGAGAAGGTGTCACTTTGAGCTAAAAACAATGAGGGAAAAATTTAAAAAAAATAAATAAAAAGGAGAGAAATGGGGACTGGGGGTGGGGGGGTTTGGACATGATCAGTGGAGGTGCAGCGACAAGGATGACGATGATAAATGTGGCATTCCCAGGCGCTCCATCAGCAGGCCTTCATCCATCTCCTTGGTGGGATGCCTCTCAGCCATGTAAATACAACAAGCCAGTTGTGCTCTTCTCTGTGAGATCAATAACTACTAAACAACAACTACAGCTCTGACAAATTGGATGGATGTGTTTACTTGGGACAAACATGCCTTGGATAAGCCTTGGATATTGAGTGCAACACATATTTTTACTTGACATGAAGGTTTATATATTTTACTGATTGAGCATATTCATGTCTCAAGGACTCAGGAAACCCCATCAAAATTTGGAATAAAACACAATTTAAATAAAATGCATGGTTAACCATCTGAAAATAAGGCTGTTGTCCCTAAAGTGTCAAATTGACCAAGTTAAAAACCTGACAGGAACATAAGAAATAAGTTGGACCTCAAGGACAGCTATGGGAATGCAACCAGGTAAACAAAGTGATTGAAAGTAGCTATTGATCAGGAAATCGTGACATACAACTTGCAACCTAGGTGCCACTTTTCTCCACTTCTGCTGCCATCATCAGAGTTAGCATGCCCAGCTTTTTACTTTTCAATTCTTATTGTCAACAGATGAAGAGCACAGCATCCACCTTCCTCTACAGCCTACTGGTTAGACTTCAACAGGACATCATACCTTTTCATGGACGTCATGAAGGGCTGCTGCCAACACCTGATAGGCCCTGGTCTTGCCTCCAAAGGGATCGCCCACCAGCATGAAACCATGCCTCACGATCATCATCTCAAAGATCTGCAGGATTTTCTCAGCAAAGAAATCGGTGACTTGCAGGTTCATGCGCAGGCAGTTTTCCTCGATGGCCTCCAGCAGGGTGCAGTAGTCTCGCTTTGGAAGCTGGACCCCTGGGAAGAGGTCAGAGGTGATGCCCTGAGATGGAAAAGGCAAAGGGAACAGTGAGGGAGGAATCTTGGGACTTCTATGAGGGTACGCACACGGAAAGTTCACTCACGTGCACTCGTTCACCTTGAAATGTGGAGAGTTAAGACAACTGATGGACACACAAATTCCTCAGAAACTCAGCGGAAACAAGCATTCGCTCACACATGCACACATACTCCAGTGAACTGTTCTGTCTCAAACACACTTAAGGTGTCCTTGTGCATCGTGCTTCCAAACTAACTGACTGGAATTGACATGAATTGACATCACTTGATGCGCATCGCTCCATTCATCAAGACAGACCACTCTATCGCACCTCAAAGAGCTTCAGATCATGGGCCAGGAACTTGGGCAGATTGACGTCAATAATGGATCGCAGCAACAGGGTGTCTTCATCCTCCTCTGGGAAAGTGAGCTGCAGTGCAATAAACCCGCCCCCCAAGGAAGAAGGAGGAGAAAAGGAAATATGAGTTAAAAAAAAAGCAGACAATGAGAGAAATTAACAAAGGGAACGAAGGAACGGACATGTAATGAGAAGCAGTAGAATCGGTGTAGTGAGAGTCTAAATAACACCTCTGTTTTCCAAAAGCAAAATTTGGGAAAATAGGGAGGTTTGGGCCAATTTTTAAGACAAGAATCTACTGCGTGGAGTGGCATAAAGAACAAATGGTATCACAGAACTGCCAATTTGTAACCCCACACTATTTCAAATAAACTTGCTTCCTCTGCTTTAAAAAAGTAACCAAATGTGTTTTGAGGATGAGGCAAGACATTACACTCAGCTCTGTGCATGGTTGCCTTTTAACTTTCTCAGCACTGCTTTCATCCACACGGAGTGAGCAAGAGTTGAGGAATGGTTGCACCCCGATTAGGCAAATTGTGGCAGATTAGAAGATTATTCTGCTTTGTTCAAATCCCTTTTGCTGAAGAGAAATCTCCATTGAAATCTCCCCAAACGCTCACAATAACAGTTTGATGCATTTTTAAAAAAAAAAAACAGAAAAACAAACATAATGACACCGGCACTACGGTTATGTGTAACCGACACTGAAAAATATTCAGGTAAATGTACAAACAAGCCCATCGTATCAAAATGAATCTGCGTTGAGAGAATCAGATACCTTGAGGTTTCCAGCAGCAGTCAGCACAGACTTGACAGCCCTCATACCATAGTCGTAGTGATGCTGTGAGGACAGCTGCTCTGAACACAGTCGATAAGTGGCCACTATTTTCACTGACAAGGGCCGTGCAGTCACAAAGCCGCACGAGTACAGCACAATCTCTGCGATCATTGCGTAGTCCGGTACCATCATAGCCACAGTCCTGAACAGAGCCTGGTGTAAAGAGACACTTTTGCTGAATGGAAGCAAGTTTTTAATTTCAAAACATTTTCAATTGTAGTAGTTGTAAAGTTACACATTTTCCTGATGTTCTTTAAGCTTTATTTTAGCAGTTCTTACATCGGTAATGTCTGGAGACAGGAATAAAAGGCATGCACTTTTAGTTGAGACGCACAGAACCTCCTCAGTTATATGTGTGAATATGCCTCACACTTTGCATTCCAGAAATCACAGTTTGTACCCTTAAAATAGAGAGAATGGCAGAGAAACTGGTACTGTACCTTGAGGTTGTCGGGTAGCTCAGAGCGTCCAGCGTAGCCAGGATTCATGGTAATGAACACAGCACAGGAGGGGTTCAGTCTGAGCTCTGTCCCTTCAAACATCAGCATCTCAACGTGGGCACAAATTCCTGGACACACAGATGCAGTTAGATACCGTATGTATTATCCTTGTACGTTGTGCCTTTTGACTCTGATAAAGATCCATTTATTCCCACTGCAGTTTTAGGGTGCACTTTTTTTTGTAACGAACACACCCAGAGAAGCATATCCGTACATACCACGTCCGCCATATGGGCCTGTGCACACCTCGATGCACATACAAATACAAATGCACACCTTAACACTTAGTGCTATAGGCTTAGAGGCTAAAAAGTGTCACAACCTACAGCTTAGGTCAGACAAGTCATGTCAAGTCAATTTTATTTAAGCCAAAATCACAACTTTGCTTGAGAAGGCTGTAAAACAACATACAACACCCTCTATCCACGATTCGGATAAGGGAAAACTCCAGGTCTAAAAACAACTGTGAAAATAGTTTTAGCAGCAGTAAAGTAACAGGATCCTATTAGGATTTTCAAACTTTAGCTTTGGCTGAGAAAAATCTTTATACGCCTCTGGCTCTTGCATCTTACGACGCAAGTAATTCGATGCCCGTCGCACACATAGGACGCACTGCTGTGCGGCGCTGAACAAAGCTGTGCTTGAAGTTCTGCTGGCCAGCCTACACAATTTGCCTTAGCTCCATGTTGAATCTCTTTGTAGTCTAAACCCGGCTTTTTGTTGTTTTCCTGGTGAGAAGAATACGCCAAATGTGTTTCTGGTATAGTGCCAGCTTACACAAAGATCACAGAGAAAGAAAGCCATTATGTCAGAAAAAAGAAATAAAACATCAGCACAAACCCCTCTGTATGGTGAGAATCTGTTGAGCCACCACAGACAGCACCTCCAAGTCAATGCGATTAAACTCATCAAAACAGGCCCAGGCTCCGCAGGACAAAAGGCCCTGGTGACACACACACACGCACACACACACACAAATCAACACACAAACAATGTATTAATACATATTTTAAAAAGTGTGTATAGGTTTTGCCTGCGTATGTGAGAGCTATTTCGGTATGGCAAGTGGGAGGACATTTCAGTTGGGTGTAAGCAATTTCACATTTTGCACATGACACTAATGAACAAGGCCTCCTGACTGAGCCTGACTGAGTGAGGGCTATTTTTGAAAGGACAAATCTAAGAACTATTCTATAGTTCTTCCAGCAGGAAATTGTGACAGGAGCAATGTACATAACACAAGCAACTGCACATTTTTTTATTTGCATAACTGCACCACGGCACTGCATTTTTTTGCATATTTGTAACCTCTGTCACCTTCTTGTACATCATCTGACTCTCTGAAGTACTGATAGTTATTCTAGTGGTGTATTCCAAGGTGGAAGCATCTGTTCTGACACACTTCCAGCTGAACGAAGAGGGCAACAGCACATGGGAATATCTACTTTTGATTAACTATCAGAAGTGAAACAACTGTGTGTTCTGATAGCAAATAGTAAGAAAAGTCTAGAAGTTTTAACTTATGGTGAAGAGAGGTGTACTCACTTTGAAGAATTTGCCCAGAGCGATGTAGTCCAGTCCGTCAGAGCAGTTGAAGACCACACACTGCTTGGCCACAGCTTTGGCCAAGTCTTTGGTGGTCTCAGTTTTTCCTGTGCCAGCTGGGCCCTCAGGGGCCCCTCCCAAATGGAGGTGGAGAGCACCAAACAAAGTGCTGAAGTAGGAGTAAGAGACAGGAGAAAGCTCATGTGCACCTTATGGCCTATCTGCGATTAATGACTATGTGTTTCCTCACTGTACTATGCACATATAATTTTATTGACAGACTCATGTCAAAATAGGTCCACTCCAGCTGGCTGTATTGTGGAAGGTGGCAGCTTTGAGTTCTGGGCTTTCAGACACACTGGAACCGCACTTTTCTGTGTAATGTGGGCAGCTTTGCACTGCAATTCAGGGACTTGGCAGGCATTTATTAGTGAATTGAGGCCATGCTCGCTATTAATGTGTTCATAATAAAGTCTAAACTCTGACCACACAACATTTATGTACACAATGGAGTAGCCAATGAAGCCAACAAATACACTTTAGAAAAAGAGAGACAGTGAACTTTACCGGTAGCAGCGGTCAGTGAGAGGGGTAATGACCAGGCGTGGGGTGTTTCCCAGGTATTCATAACCATAAGGCAAACCAGCATTGATCATCTTGGTCTGGAGGTGGTTCTCCTGCACAGGGTTCAGTTCAGATGTCAATCACGGGGTATACAGTAGATTATGAGTTGAAATTAATCCCCAACCTCAACCTGCCCCCGCACCCCTTTTACATACCACCCAGTAGTAGCGCAGTTGGCTAAGCCACTCAAAGTTGTTTTCGTCATTTATTCCCTTTTGCACCAGTATAGCGAGCACATCTCTGGCATGGACGTCCAGCACCACAAGGGCTCCGAGGGTCACCCGGTTCTGCTTGGATAGCTTGCCACGTACGAGTGCCACAATGTCGTCAATCTGTCTATTGTTCTGGTCCAGGTAGGCGTCCAAGGCCTGAGGGAGCGAGGCGTGATTAAACAGAAGGCAGAGCGTGCCGGAGTTTATCAAGAGAGAGAGAGAGAGAGAGAGAGAGAGAGGGTGCCAACAAGATCCCATCTATAAACTGAGGGTCACAAGTTTGATCCCAGCTACATCTACTATGTCCATCACTGTCAAGATGTCCACGGGAACAACGCCACACTTTTCCTTTTTTTGTAGGTGACCAGGCATGATCCTCACTTTACGAGGTAAAATGTACAAACTCTTGTGTCTTAAAGGATATTAATAGAAACAGATGACCTGTTATACAAAGCTGATTTCCAGTCTGACGTTTTAAAACAGCATTTGATTTAGATGATAGCTTGGAGATAGGTATGTAACACAGTAATTGAAAGGGAATCTGTTTGTCACACAGTTCAGCAGAGTAATCAGCCTTTGTTGACCTCATCTTGAGAACCTTTTAAAACATTAGTTAAGGTTGATTCTCACGCTCTGTCCATCATGAGATGCTTCACAGCGTATGTTGCCATGGTTACAACTTTGATACGGACACCATGCAACTTCAGAGCATACTGTAGATTATGTATTTCAGATACTACCTGTTACCATGGTTACAGCTTTGATACATACATCAAGGAACTTCAGAGCATACAGTAGATGCTGGCCTGCTTGCTTTTTAGCAGAATAAAGTATGGAGGTATGTGGGTTAAGTCTATCTGCAAACAATTCTAAGTCTGTTGCACAATAAAAAGATGTTTAACCATTATTTGGATGACTCAGACCAACATTTTAAAATAGTCCATGCAGTTGGTGGGCAATGTTTCTATCCAGATGGTTGCAAGAGTCTTTGAGCATTCTTGAAAAACCTTCAAAACAGCAGTAAGTGTTGCTAAACAAAATTCTGGGGTTTTGCAAAGATAGCGAGGGATTTATCATTTAGTAAAAAAAGATCTTCAGCTCTGTGCCTCAAATGTTATGCCAATGCTGTACATGACAGGCACAAACTGGGGCTAACTGGACGTGAGCCTCTGTATGAAACATCCCAGGCAACAATATGAAGTGCCTTGTGATATGATAAAAGACCTTGCCCTCACACTACATATGTAAACTGTATTTATATGCATATATGTAATTCAGAACACATAATGCATGCAAAGAGTTGATCACCTTCTGCCCTGAATTAATGGCTTCATGAATATCCTTGGTCCAGTAGACCTGGGAGACGCAGAGTACAGTCTGGCCTGGCCAAGCACGCACCCAGTTGATCCTCAAGTCTTTGGGGTACGCCTCGATTGCCTCCCCAATGACCTACAATGCACGACAAGGGGGAGAGAGGCTTTAACTCCCAGGTACCTGTATCACGGAAGATATTAGAAAGAATATGGGGGGAGAAGCCTTGAATGTGCAGGCTTAATGTTGGCATCAATCACAGTCACGTGTGTTAAAATCTCATTTGAACATTACAAGAAAAAAAAGACGCATTCATGTCTTTGTGTATATAAGTGACGTGTGTTAAAAACAGGGCACAAACAACCCACACAACACCTTGTGCAGGGAGGCCATCATGCCATTCTCGAGTTCCAGAAGCCACTTCTCCACCTGGCCCCTGGCTTTGGAGGTGGAAATGATATCCAGCAGCTGCACCACTTCACCCTCACTGCTCTTCATGTGGGTGATGTCCAGCTCACCAGTTAACACCACACTAGCAATGCCTTCAAAGCATTTCTTTAGATGGGGTTGCACCCTGGAGGAGAGCAAGGCAAGAAAATGTAATCACTTAGGTATTGCCTAATGTCTGCAGTAAATCTGATCTAATGTCCGAAGTATTTCTTACACTGGCCCTTCACACTGTACTGTAAGTGACTTCATGTGGACAGCTTATGGGCTTACCAACATGAACAATGACGCCCACAACTGTTAGCACAGATCTATTCCCATTTAAGATTTACTCGTACTTAATGCACACAAGAACATGATTTTATAGTGGGTTGCGAGCTTTGTCAAAATGCCTCTGAGTGCATGTTGGAACTGTTTATGAATGAATCACGTACAGACAACGATGGAGGACTACATCTGTTGCTGGGGAGTTTATGTGATGCTTTCACTGCGCAACCAGCCAGACAAGGAGAGTGCATTTTCACCATGTGTCTGGATCAATACCACCCGGACAAATGCTGGTTATGCTGGTCTATGCTTTTATGTACTTAAGGCCTGTATGTGTAGAATTGAATTGTTGGTATTCACTTCCTATTCTCCCTTCAGATCTGACCCAAGAGTAGTAGATGAATGGATTGAAAGCAACACAAAAACTGCACCAATCACAAGGATTGTCTCAATTTTCTACAAATAAAAACCTCTACCATCGGTATGGTTGAAAGATGCTACAATCGCTTCACAATGCTACGCACAGGGGCTTTTAATGATTATAGGTGACCCCTAGAGTGAGGGTGGTTTATTAGTCCATTTTTATACTGACTGCACATGCTGTTGTTTTGCAGATTATTTTAAAATGTGCAATTATTATATAAAAGTAATGATGCACCCATTTAGAACGCCTGTCCCCCTCCTGCGAAATCTGGAAAAATGCTGACATGAAACATGAGAAGAAGAAATGTGTGTCAATGATACAACACATTTTACTGTTCCTGATCCCACCCTTCTTTTTTATTAAATCAGGTTCCACATTAAAGGACAATTACCCTTGAGTGTGGCTGCATCTCCACCTATACACCAGCTGCTGACTTTCATCCATGCACCAGAGGTCAAACTCAACCAGGTTTAGTGAGATAACTACGCCACTACGCCATATTTGTGCTCAGATGTTGATGATTGCGCCTGCCCCTCTACGTAGTACAAATCAGTAGTTTACAATTCTTACACAAGTCTCACAAATATGTTTTAGTGTGGAGTCACTCTTCAAAAGGTCGTTGAATCACTCTGGGTTGCTCACTGTGAGTGATACATTGTGATTATGACTTTTTTGTAACATGTAGGTCTGAAAGTATCAGAATATGTGTCAGAGTTTAGTTGGGGAATTGTGATACAATCCAGCAGTGCCCCTAAATAATAAAAAAAAAAAGGCAGATGGTGCACCGTCATCGCCATGATTTTTTTAATTCGTGTTCGCAGCATGTCTTGTGACTTTTGCAGTTACGAAACCCGTCCTTGTCTTTGGTACTCAGTAATGTATATGTTCGTCATTGTTAGTAAGTGTTCTCACTAACTCAGTAAACAGTTTTTTCTTTTTTATACTGCTTCATATCCCAATCTTTCTGTTGTTGCATTATGTAGGCAAACCACTGGCATATCAGGACAATAGGAAATAGAACCAAGTGTTCCAATGCTAATGCATTCAAACTTAGTTGGGTACGTTGCTTACTCTTTATCCCTGGAACAGAAGCAAGCCCTTTGTCAGTGTAATATTGTGTTCAGTGAGCAGAAACTCGAATCCTCGAAACATCAAACCAGCACTTTCCCATCATTACACTGCCCTCCCTGGCCTATCAACACCTCCACTACTGCGGAAATCCCTTCTTTACAGAAGAGCTCATGATTGTGTGCATCTGTTTTGCTGTGATGACAATTGCCAACAAGTCAAAGACAGAATAGCGGGACGGTGGAGTGGAAACAAAAAGAAATAAAAATGGCAGGATGAGAGTGAGAGGCTGGGACATGTTTTGTCTGAAATCTCATTCATTATTAAACAAATGCCCTTGGTGAAATGATACAAGGGTTGGTTATCAGTAAGTACTTGGCTTCCAGGGAAACCACTTCAGAGATTGAGTAGGCGTTGTAGTTAGCTGAATATTTCCTAGCCCCCAAAGTTAATTTCTCAAGGACCACAACCCTTTTTATTTGTTTTCTATTTCCTGTTTTAAGATCTGCTCCCTTCACATACTGAATCTCTGTTTTGAATCTTTTCTAATGGAAAATGGTCTATGGTTTCATCATTTTCTCAGCTACATATTGCGGTAGGGAAGCTGGGTTTTGTATATTCATCATTGTCTACATCCTCAGACAAGTTTTGAGTAGATGTTTGGTGAACTGCATCATCCGATTCATTATTCAACAGTCAAGTATTTTACAAAGGGCCAGGCAGGGTGCTGCTCATTGTGACCACTAGGGGTTGTATAGCTATACACAACCACTGATGCTAGTGATTGTTATCAGGAATAATGATTAATATAAGGTTTACCTTGTGGGGTCTTTGGTCTCAGAGAGGATTTCCAGCAGCTCCTCATTGGACAGGAAGAAGAACCGTGGAAAATAGAGACGCTTCTTCTCCAGGTAGTTATTAAGACCTTTGAGGATCATCTCCAGGAGCTCATTGGACGTTTTTAGTTTGTCTAGCATCTTGGCGATGGCTATCACTACCAACACGTGCTTGTCCTAACACAAACAGGAGATAATAGTGTTGACAGCAAATATTGACTTTTCCTTAAGTACTTTCAGTTTACTTCAAAAATAATTTCTCAAGTTAACCACCAACATGGGCCATTGTATTATCATCACCATTTCAAGTTCCAAATATCTTTTTGACAGTGGTAAATTGGCACAAACAGCTGATAATTACCCCAATGCATAGTTTTCTTTGCGTTTCACAGTCTCGAATGTAATAGCTGTTTCCTTGGCCTCTTTGGACTGTGATGGTTTGTATTTTTGGGTTTTTTTAATAAATGGGGCAATCAAGGCCACTATATCTTCAAGAAAGCAGCAATTTTATCACAGTCGCTCCCCAGTGAAATGACACGACCTTCTGCAGAGCGGCCAGTATGTGTTAATTATTCCAATTATACTGGAACTTTAATTCTGAGGCATGATGACATTTTTAAGCGCTGGCAATATATTGTAGCTCTTAGTTCGTCAAGAAAACATATGACAGGTAGATGGTTTGTTGTGTTCATATTCATGTTGTGTTCATGTTGTGTTCATGTGTTTCCATTAATGCAGTGTTGTCACTGCTGCCTTGAAGGTTACACTAAAACACTGCAGTGTCGTCCTTTGGCAACATCCACTCTGTGTTCCACACTGAGGCCAACTTGTCACACAGCGCCCTGAAAAGAATCTATGATGGGACGGTAATAGAGATTTCACCTGAGGCCTGTCTAGCACCTATGAAATATTTCAGCTCCGATATCATCCCATCTGTACAATAATTCAATATCCTCTGCAACTGTCATCGCCAGGAAGTGCCTAAATAAGAAGTCTATCTGATCTTCAAGGTGGGACAGTGAATTTCTGAACCTGCGTGCATTGAAAATGTTGGCAATTCTGAGATGAAAAAGCCTGATATCGTCCTCTGAATGGAATGAAATAAAAAGCAGGAAGAAAGGAAGGGCAAAATTCAGAGTTAGCGTGGAGCCAAACTGGAAAAACATGTGTAGGGAGTGCCATAAGAACATGCCATCTCTGCTTTTTATTGCAGATTATCTTTGTTTGGTTGCTGCTCTGAACGATGCAACACTTCACCAGGGTCGTCTCTAGCTTTTGCAAATAGAAACAATTTAAACCATAAGGGAAACAGCTGATATAGCTGAATAGCTAGCCCACAAAAATGTGTTCTTTCATCTTTGTTTGATGTGATCAATTTGCCTTATGCCTGTTTTTGCTTTGTAACTACAGACAACTGGATGTCCAGGAGTTCTCACATCTCCTAGCAACATGCAACATGAAATGACAAAACCATCGACCGATCAACATCTTTACAAAACATATGTATAGTTGCAAATCAAAAAATCTATAGTTGTCATGTTACGCTAATGATGTTAATAAGAGTTATTTTGCAGTAACAGATGCTGGAAAAGTCTTCAATCAATACTGTTGAAACGCAGTAAAGAAGAGGATGTACATTATGGCATTACTTCTACTTCTGCTATGTATCAAGTAAAGGTCACTGTCCATTAAAAGGAGGTGCCGCAACTGAAAGACACTTTTAATCTTCTCAAGTTCTGTTCCAGACCACAAAGAGACTCTAGAACGGGATAATGATTAGTTTTGATCTCTCGTGATTTGCTATTGATTTCGTAGGATGACTGAAGTAGTGGCTGTTGACTCATGCCAAAGAGACTTTTTCGCCTCTGGGCTCACTATCTAATACAAGTAATAAACAAATGGCACGAATGATTAAAACCATTTAGATCTTTTTCTCTCTCTCTAAAGGCTAAATCAAATGATCAAGCTTTGACTGTGTTTCAATGGGCCATGCAATTATGCTGTCTAAGGGTGTCTGATTGATGAACTGTGAGTCTGTCTTTTCATAGATCTCATCAGACTTGTGATTTTGGCTCATTCTTTGAGAGGACAAAGTAATGAGAAGGCTATTGTTATACTCAGTCTGCCAGAGGGAAGCTATTCATGAGCACACTGAAGGGATAACAACGTTCTCGTGCATGTATTATGTGTGATAATGTGGTGTTTATGCACCAAACAGATGGCTTCAATGGAGGACAGGATCTGTTCACAGCTGATACAGCGGGCTTCGCAAAAAACCATACCTAAAGAAAGCATTCTGACAAACAGCAAAAAAAATCCAGCACAAAAAAGTGCCTTGTACGTTCAAGGCACATCCTGCAGAGTATCATATCTGCATGAGCGTGTGTGTAATATTGAGTGAGTTATTCTTTTACTGAGTGGTGTTGTGTACTGGGTGAATTCATCAGTATATTAGTAAAGTTCATAGAAACAAGTCTTTTAAATTGATCTGGCCCTGTTTCTATCTGCAATTGTGCATGCAATAGTAGATAAATGACACATTAAGTCAGGCAGTAAATAAATAAATTAAAAAAGTGGAGGGAACTGAAGTTAAGATGTGGAGGCTGTAAGGCACTGGAAGATCAGTGGATCTTGAGCAGCTCCCAGTGGTTGATCTGATGTCAACATCCTAACCCTGACGTGATTTGTGGGCAGGAGAGCCGGCCTTTTTGCTCACACTGTTCTGTGGTAGCATGGAGCTGTGATGATTCCAATTTCATGCACTGCTGATCAATGCTGTGGACCAGATGAAGGGACGTGTTCTTTGTCAGATTGTGATGCAGTACGAGCCTATTGCAGAGGGGTGGGATTTCCTACAACTGGCCTACATGGTATGGTGAATTCGAATCATTAGCAAGAAGCAAGAATCACGGCAAGAAATTGGTGACTACAGAAGAAGAGCACAGCTTAAGTCATAATTTAGCTTTCCATAATTATTCATCCTTATCTGCAGTATTGAACATTTCCCATCAGCAAGTTGGAATCATTCCTAGTGACTAGAAAAGTTACTTTTCTTTAAATGAAGAGAATATTCTACTGTCATACCTGGTGGCTCTATACATGTTAGCCACGTCCACATTGTTAGACGTCCATCCAGTGTTTGGATTGCAACAATGACTAGCAGAATCATCCGTAAAAGGACACTTCCAGGAAAAAGTAGCCAGTAGTCTAGCTTCTGAACCTAGTTTATATTTCCCACTGCCTTGTAATCATATTCATTCTTTAACCATATTTTGATTTCATGATACAAACTTTACACTCACACACCTAGTTTTTAATTAAGTGCTATTCCACCTTACCTCTTAGAATTAGCAGCGTAGGATATTCATTGAAATGTTATTCTTGGAGACTATAAAACGCTAAAAAAGTAGAATTCCTCTCCAACTAGTCGGAGTTGCTAGTGCAGCAACAAGGATTAGAACCCTTGAACACTGCTTTTACCTGTACTCCTGACCAGTGTTCTGAAGCGCAGTCGTAAGCAGTAAAACAGGTGCCAGCCTATTCATTTGGAAAAATGCTTGGCAGTCATCAGTGCCCTGAAACTACATAATTACCGTAGCAAGGAAGAAAATGCCGACATCAAATGGCGTATTTCCTTTCTGATTAAATCCACACACAATGGGAAACAATGAAAAGGCCCTCCTGACAGCAGTATCATCATACACATTAGGGAAATGTCTTGTGACAAAGCCATTTTGTACAATGCTTAATCATGTAGAAGCACATCAATATCAACTATATCAACTGTACTGTAAATGTGTTCTTTACAAAAAACCCCTAATAAAAAGGATCTGTGTTCGACAGGTGGCCTCAGCAGCAGTATTTTAAATGTTTGAGTAAAAGAAGAAATCATGGAAATATAATACAATGATCCATTAAATTATACAATACATAGTCCCTGTTAAGTTCATCTGTAGATTTAATTTAAACCCTGCATAACCTGCCGCCATGGCAACCTGGCCCCTGATATGCAGAAGAAAATGGATGGATGGCTGGATACAAACATTCCTGAAAATTCTACTTGGCATAAATGTATGCAAATTATTTCCCAGCAAACATACAGTACTTACTTGAGTTCACTTCATTGAACAAAAGCTGGATACACCTAAGAAATGAGACTCCATTTCCCTGAAACTGGGTGAGAGTAAATGCAAGTGTAACAGTACTGCTCCAACATTTGTGCCAAAGTGCTCTGCAACACTGTGAACACAGCTCACAGCAGACTAGACAGCATGTGTGCACATCTGTGTGTCTAGGCTCCCTGTCCCTTGGTGACCTCATTTTCTTTGTGGCCCAGTATAGCCCTGCCCATTCCAGACAAAATCCATAATTTCTATTTGATGGTGCAGGCAGGCTGGGCTTTCTGGAGGACACTGCCTGAAATTGATGCGTCTCATTTCAGGTCTACTGAGGACGCCAATTACCCTTTCAAAACTCTTTGAGGATGCTGGTGCAACACTTACTTTCTACCCTCGTTCTGTTATTTCTGTCTTGCTCTCTGTCTTTTCCCTACTGATTCCCTCCTTCCGCTGCACTGTCTGAGTTTAATACTGCTTCCTGCTCCTACTGTATGTTCTCACTATGCTGCATGCCAGAGCTGTGTTTTTTATTTGGTCTGATTACAGTAGACAACCTTATAGTTTAGTGAATACACTGCCTGGCAGCATATCAGGCCTGAGCTGTACATGTCATACTTGAATTTGGATCTGAATTTGCAGTTATAGCCACAGGTTTTATGAGGGGAAAGGAAAGAGTCCTTCACAGCTTGACCTTATCTGCTTCCTCTGAACATTAATAGCAGCTTTCTGCTAAACTTTCTGGTCACTATTTCCAACTTTTGGTTCCTGTTGTTCATTACTGAAATGTGTGGTGTAATTACAGAGGCTCATTATCACTCCAGTTAAATAGAAAAGATTCAAATACAACAACTGTTCCACAGGAAATGGCTCTGTACGGTCAATGCATCAACTGGATGGTTGATTGTGTTAATGGTCCTGGTTAATTTCATTGGCACTTTGTTTTTTGGTTTTCTTGGGAAGGATGTCACTATGTGCACGTAACTATCCAGTCTGTTACTGCTAAAGTGATTCATTTGAGTTGGTGATGAAACATGTCAAAAAGATTGAGTATGTGCTAAATATTTAGCTTTAGACCTTATAGTTTGTGTTTATTTAACAAGAGTTTTTATTTTCTTCATGGGTGACAAGGCCTCTCTGAAAATGGTAGGCAGGCATAGTGTTGCACAACATATGGCACTGATGAACCACAGAAACCCATCGTAGATATAACGTTTTTCTCTGACCATTTACTTTTAGTGAACCAACAGTTTCCTTGGTCATGGACAGTTTGATTGTTCTGACCACCACCTGTTGGCTGGTCTGGCTGGTTGGCTGAGTGGCTCCTTCAGCAGCATCACTGGCTACAGCATTTTGTTGCTCTCTAATATATGGTTAGATGGGTTACTGTAATGTTTGTCCATTTGTCAACCTTTTCAAAATTCTACAAGTAAGTTACATTTTCGTGCAGTTTATAAAGTTATTATATTTCAAACCTATTGCCATTCATGGTCTTTTTGACATATCTGTTTTATATACTGTAGTTCCCCTTACAGTTCTGATTGGGATCCTGTCCGTAACTAAGCACAACACTCTTATCTTGGCCATATCTGCCCTGAAAAACAGATTCCTCCTTTTTGATAGTGATCCACTTAAGAAGCTCATCTTGTTGCCCGTGACCCTCCACACAGAGTTCTTTGTATTAAAGAAGGTCTCCCTAATCATTACCCCATCCTGCGGCAATAATAGAATCCTAATTAAACAAAATCAAACACAACACAACAAATTAAATCAAACAACTTACCACGGAAACTTGTCTGATGGTGTCCCTCCAGGTTTTATCAACAGTTGTGAAACGCTGTCCCTCTTCAGGCATCTGGGTCATGATGTCTGGGGAGCTGAATATGGGCTCCAGGTAAAGCCATGTGGACTGCACCTTTAACCATTCATCCAGGATCTCTTGGAGGAGCAGCAACATGCCCTCCCACTCCCTAGAGGAGAAAATTAGTTCATGTAAGTGGGAGTAGAAAGCGTGTGTTTAATCTGTTTTACTCTTTACTTTAAATCCTGTTTATGTGTCTTTTCATATCTAATATTATGTCAAATAAGGAGCTCTTTGAATTGCCTTGATGTTGAAAGACACTACACAAAAAAGCATACTTTGCCCAGCTAGCAGTTAGAGTTGTCTTGCTTTAATACATCAGTATGGTCAGAAACAGACATGTCAATCAAACCGTGGAGAGCGAGGACACTGGGTCTGAATGTGTGTGTGTGTGTGTGCGTGTGTGTGTGTGTGTGTGTGTAGGTGTGTGTGTGTGTGTCTGGGCTCACAACAAAAAAAGATGATGAAAGGCCTGATTCCCCACCTGATCCCAAAACACCCATAATTAATATAACTCACATAATCATCTCCACTTTTTGTACCTAGAATGAATCATTCAAAATGATCACTGCTCCTAGATGTGTATTTATATTTTCTTTTAATGCAGATATCTTCTGATCTGTAGTATTTGGGACTGTCTCTGGGAGTAACTTGTACAATGTACTGACAAACTGATTTGTTTATGCTCACTGTGGTATCATCCTGTCGCCCCACAAAGCTAAATTTATTTTAGCATTGTTTATTACAAATCTCATGTGATATTACAACATATTACAAAACAGTAGCTGCTTTAGCATTCTGCCCAATATGGCACAATACAGTGCTGTCAGGCAGTGTTGGACGCATATTGCAATAATTTCACAGATTACAGAGGATGGGGGAATTGTATAATTTGCTGAACTCAGATACTAACTGAAGAGTAATGAATGATTTATACAGTGTGCATAATTGAAAATGTTTTTTCACAAATAATATTTTAACTACAGTTATATAGACAGACAAACAATGTGGGTCTTTAGCTTCAGATAGAGGTATCAGGGCTTGTATAGGCTGTTGATTTACTATTCTACAGATTTCAATGCTCCAGCTCAGACTCATTAGGAACAAGACGTCTTGGTGTCACTCACCTCTACAGAGTGGGACAGAATACTGAGAGGCTCTCCAGGAATATCTTAAAAAAAGATCCATTCTGGCAGCCAAATTATGGAACGAGTTAATATTAGGGGTGAGGGTGGCGGGGCAAAGCTTATATCTTACCGTATCTCCACCTCAAAAGGTTTAATGAAGGCTGAGCCTCTCATGGTTTGTGTCTTCACAATGTGATCGTCCAGCAGCATCTGCACTTCATCCACAGACGTCAGGATGAAGGTGCCAGTCTCTCTGTAGGCCAGGAGGGTGAACTCCATGTCGCCCCACTCGCCGGCCATTTTCTCCATGGCCTTCTCCAGGGAGTATTCCTTGCTGGCCACCTCACTGATGCCTTCGAAGCTGCTCAGGTGCTGTTCCAGGTGCATGGATAGGAAGTGAGCTATGCAGGCCTGGTCATCAGTTGGCTGCAGGGAAGTGCCAACTATCTCTGACATGGCATCCCAGTGGCGGTTACGCAGGCCTGGGTTGCACAGTACCTATGAAGGAGGATCAGTTAAAAAAGAATCTATAGGAAAGGCTTTTAAATTAAACTATGATTTATTAAGTATGATGAAAGGACAAAGTAAATTAAATTAAAGTTATTCTGACTTCTATAGATACTAAACCTTTCTGTTAGGGTCTTACCTGCACAATAGGAATGTGCTCCTTGAAGTCCTCCACCTTAGACTTTGTAATGGTGGCTATGCTCTGGGCTTTTGGTACATCACTGAAGCTTTTCTCCAGCTTGTACAGAGTGCGCCAGTAGTTACCAACATCCCCTTCCACCTACATGGGTGGGGTTTTGCATTACACAGACATGGGAAAAAATATGACTATGGATTAATAATTGTCAAGGGAATTAATATAATAAAGTATTGGACATAAAAGATCACTGTAGCAGCTTAAACATCAATAACAAAGAATTCACAGATGCGAGTTAGAGTTCAGTCATATTCCAAAATGGAGAATGGAGTCAGACAGGAAGGAGTTGTTGGCAGGGCATGTTTAAGTGGTTTGAGGTGACTGAAGAGGTTTCCCATAACAACTAGGATGTTTGGGGTGGTTGCCATGGCAATACCTGTTGTTAATGGTTGCTTCTGCATGGCTATGCAGGTTGCTATGGTGGGTGGTTGCTTAAGAAGTATCAGGAGGTTGCTAGGTGGTTGTTAAGGATGTCTTATATGGTCACTATGATGTTGCTAGGATGAATGGGGCGGTTGCTATGGTGATTCCAGGTGGTTGCTAGGGAGAACTCAGTGGTTGCTAGGGTGAAATACGTGTTTGTAGCAGACTCAAAGCTAATCCTGTCAGTGGCTGTCGTAGGAGCCACTGACAGCAGCCACAGAGGTAACACAGTTATAGCAATAGTAGTAACAGCTGGGCATAAAGTTGGTGTTCCTCCATCCTCCACTGTTTAGTCTTTAAAATGCAGTTAATGCTGACAGCAAAGGACATGGGTTTGTATGTTTCTAATCAGTCAAGTTAACATCAAGTTAAACACCTGTGTGATTGTGCTATGGCCGTTTAATATACAGTCTATCAGAAAATGAGGGGTGACAGAAAGAAGAATAAGCACAGAAGAGTATAAAGACTAGAATGAGCACCATATGCCATTTTCATAGTAGCCATGTTGATATATAAATAATAATGTAAAAAGTAGATACAGGCATAATTATAGCATTGATAATGTCTGCTTTCCATTTAGATATATCTATTTCAGGGCCTTAAACTTATATAAGTGACCGGTGACTGACTTCATTAGAACTGAATCATTGTTAATCTCATTAGAATCACCATTTCATTTACATTCTGTTTTAATCTGTTTTACTCACGTTTTTAAATGCTGTTTATGTGTCTTTTCATATCTAATATCATTATGTCTAATATGGGGCTCTCTGAATTGCCTTGATGTTGAATGACACTACAAAAAAAGCATACTTTGCATAGCCAGCGGCCGTCATGTCACGAGAATACAAAATGGCTGCTATCAGAGTTGTCTTGCTTTAATACATCAGTATGGTCAGAAACAGACATGTCAGTCAAACCGTGGTGAGCGAGGACACTGGGTAAGTGTGTGTGTGTGTGTGTGTGTGTGTGTAAACGTTGACGTAATGTCCAACATTATAACAAAATAATTTCCAGATTCTGGTACCTTGTCTGGGTTCACGTCCGACAGCGGTCCATGGAGCCACCGCTCGTACTGATTTAGGAAATCATTGGCTGCCTCATAGAGGCGCATGAAGGGTGTGAGCTTGTCGTGGATCTTCTTATGCTGTGGGTACTGGGAAATAGGCCATTGAAAGTCTTCCTCCTCTTTATTGAAATCATCTATCTTTCCAGGGTGGCAGGAAGGTTGCAAAAGTAAGAATGGAAAGATAGAGAGATGTACAAAGAAAAAATTGATAAGTAGATAAGTGTTAATGTATGCACGACAAACACAAGATAAAACCATCCAACTTCTGTGACTGAGTTGTTTTTTTTTTTTTACAGGTAATGCTGCCCTCTAGAGGTTAAATGTGTGATATTCAACTTAAACTACAATGATCCACTATGCAATAAATGTATATCTTTCAATCAGACACGTGTCTATCATGACCACCAATTCCTACAATCTCTGCTCTCATTTGTGAAGTGAAGTACCTCTAAAATCAAAGCTTATACTCAGCCTTGAATGATGCCCCAAAAGGGGGATCTTATAACAAACACCCTTGCACTAATACAAGCAAAGACCCTTTTTCTACTCGTATATATATACGCATTGTAATCGTCAGGTACCTTTTGCATGGCTAACTCCAGTTTCGCACTGAGGGCCTGGGCTTTCTTCAAGTACTTGCTGAGCTCCGTCAGCTCACCAAACGTGGTAAACTCCTCCACCTGTACGTTGTAGCTCTCCAGTTCTTCTATAAAGCGTTCACGGCGCAGCTGGAATGCACATACAGAATCATTTATTTTACATTAACTCTTAAGTTCTACCATTCTGATGCAAAAACATCCAGATTTCAGCCAACAGTAGGAACACGGACCTTAAGGCCACTCTGAAATTTCTCTGTCCTTTTAGAAATGATCTTCCGGTGTTCCCTAAATGTGGATGGCATACGCTTAAGCAACTGGATGGTCTGTGTGTTGAGCTCCATGTCCGAAGGTGAGAGGGTGATAAAGTCCATCAGGAAACACAATTGTGTGTTGGAGTCTGCCAGTCTTTGCTCCAACAGAGGCATCTCTGCAATCTCCACCTGTTTCATGTAGGCCTGGATGGGAGAACAGGGCAACAACAGACAATGGTGTAATACTCCATTCTTAAGGCAGAAATAGTTTAGAAAAAAAGAAAAGTAATTACTACACATACCTATTCATACTTTGGGCGTTTGTATATAATATGTTCTGGCTACGACTAACATGCCGACAAGCAGGACGTGTGCTTACGTTGAACAACGCACACTCTTATTTATATTTCTTATTGTTTTTATCATTATTATTATTATTATTTCCTGTTCTTCTGGTTGGTTTTTACTCCTTTAAGGGTTTCTGGTTTAACTGAAATTCCTAGACAGTATTTCACATGCAAAGTATCACAGTTTAAGTCATTATTTACTGTTTACAGTTTTTATACCTTTAAATCTAACTTATTCAACTGACATTTCAGCGGCTATCACTGTGCTGACACTTGAACTATTTACAGTGGACACTTCATCTGTCTCTGGTGCTTCAACTTCAGTTGCTTTCGTTGTCTACTATTTACTATGGAGATTTTGGCTCAAATTTCATGCTTTTTAATCTCTTCTCTTTTTAAGAGAAGGGCTAGAGGGCTATATAGACTATCTATCTTGCGTCGTCTGTTTTGTTGCAAACATGTCGTGTGTAAGTTAATATCATGAGGTCAACTGAAAGGATCAGCTAGCCTCACTTTTCCCTGGTGCATTGTGTGACATTGTTCACGGTGTTGCTACGTGACACGCTGTACACTCTGGAAATGAACAGGGTTCACTGAAATGCATGGGCAGCAGCTTTTCTTGTTTTGCATACCAAACCTAAAGTGAAGTCACTGTCCTAAGCTAGTGGGTGTGAATTATTTTTTACAAGCACCCAAAACCACAAGAAACTATTTTCATCTAGTATTACTGGCACTTTAATGTGCAATGCCATTCCTAACTGCTTTGTGGATAGTACATACGATGGCTCACTACACCAAACTGGTCTGTGTGACAGGAATTTGGGGTACTTGCCTTAAGATCCATCAGTGCCTGCGTGTCAGGTGGTGAGCCCAGTGCCTTCTCTGCAATCTTCTCAAACTCATTACAGAGCCTGTGAGAGGAAGAGCATTAACTAAGTGACATATACGAAGGGTTTCACAGACTTATTTGCTGTATTATGCCACAGCTTGGAGCCAATAGAGCAGCTATCACTGAGTCAACAAACCAAAAAGGATACCACTGCGCATTTCCTTTGACCCGCACAATGCTTAACTTGAGGCTGCCATTTTTAAAACGCTAACTTGCGTCAGCTGCATTTTGAATTCTGTTTGTGTGTGTGGATGCGGAGAGGTGAAAGTGAAAATGGTGGACCAACTGACTTCTTGTTGATTTCCTCATGGTCCTTCAGCATCTGTGTAACCAGTTTGTGCTGTAGCTCCTGAGAACGCTTGGCGAGAGAGTGCATAAGCTTATGGGACTGAACCTCGAACATGCCAAGGCGTACCACCTAAAGCAGAAGTACTGGTCAGCAACACAATTAACATCATGTAAGAAATTACTTTCAAATAAGCATAGACAGTCGTAGTCATGGAAAACATCAAGATGTCATCCTAAAGATTTTTAGACTTAGGTCTCAACATTTATTGGATAATGTTCTGCAATTAGAGAGTAAAGAAACATTAGCTGATGTCACTCCACATAGCCAAAAGTATTTATTCTGTCTAATTTCAGTACAAATGCACATGTTCTACTCTTGTAAGTCTTATTGTAAGTTTCTTTAGATATCACCAGCACCCAACTGTCTAAAACATAAATGTAATATACTGTAATAACTTTTATGGCCATCACATCGTTGTTTCTGGTGAGATCCACCTTGCTGATCGAGTACCTTGCATGATGTGTACTGGATCTGGTCAGCAAGCTGCTGGTAGTGCATCACCTCTACCATGATTTCCTGGAAGGAGTGCCGCTCACTGAGGAACTGCTCCACGTTGCCCTCTGCCTGCCTGGAGATGAGTGTGGCGTATTTGTCGTAGTTGTGGACGTACTCCTTGGGCCTGACACACTCAGCCCAGAACACCCTGCGCACCTCCTCCTGGTGGGCCTGAAGGATCTCTGGCAGAATGATGGGCTTCAGGTTGTTTCCAAACTGGGATCCTGGCTGTAAAGACACAAAGTGGTAAAAGTAGATGATGGGTGCAATGCTATGATTAGCCAACTGTGATTTTAAAATATCATGAAGGGAGGATTGATGGCAGGACTGTTGTATTAGATTGCATTCATTTTAGCTACATGTCCTTAATAAACTGCCAAGTGACACCACACACACACTTTTTTCCTCTTACCCACTCAGGGTACAGTTTGGTTTCCACGCGAGGCACCATGCTGACAGACCTGAGCATGAACTCATAGACATTAAGGAGGGCCTCCTCATACAATTTGAGGTCGGGTTCAAACTTGATCTCCTTGTCATCCAGGACCAGATGCAGCACAAAGCCTGGGTGCTCGTAGGTTCGCTCTGACAGCTAAACAGGGCAGAAAACAAGACAGAATAAAAACCTTTGCGCTACTTTAAGTGTCCACATGTCCATCTAGGTCCAAATTTAAACATTTATCCAAATGACATTTGTTGCAGCCCAGTCTGCTCATATCTTCTAAAATATATTAACTGAAGAGTTACAGCTTTCTCCTACCGGGTCTTGGGAAATTAGTCGTGTATAGTCCCTCAGTGAGTTTATTGCAAGGTTCTGTAGTTGGGAGGTCATTAGTGCAGCTGCACAGTTGAAGAATGCCAGAAGCTTGTCCATGTTGCTGGAGGCGGGCACCAGCGTGTGCCTGCAGCCCTGGTAGTAAATGTTTTGCACTTCCGGAATCCAACTGGTGTGACAGACAGCAAAATCACATTCAAAATTGTGCTCAGATAATGTGTTAATATGCATTTAATAATCCTGATGCAAATATCAATATCCCAAGTGCCCTGAATTACCCATTGTGCACTTGGTTTAATTGCTTTGCTTTCTCTAAGTCTAATTCTACAAGTGAACTTCTGAGATTAATTGAGCTTCAATTAAAATGTCTGTCCTGATGCACAGTTGCCATTGTATTTGTTGAAAAAGTTAGCAAACTATAGCGTAGCTAATGTTTTCACTAAAGCAACATTATGTCGGCTCACCACAGCATCACATTTGGTAACATTCTCACACATCTGGCTGTACTCTCAGTGTAAGGTTTAAGGCTTTTGTCAGCTCATACAGGAATTAATGCAAATGAGCCATTTGCATTTGAGGCGTGCTGTGTTTATTATCTTTTACACTACTCTTGTACGAACACAACCTCACCAGAGTCTGTTTGCATTCAGTGGAGGTCTGTATGCAAGAGAGTATATAATTTCAAAAGGTGGGGTAGATATACTTAATACTATATGATCTACAGCCTCAGGTCTAAATCTCAGGAGTACTGATAAGCAGGAAATTTGCAAGAACTCAAATATAGGATTTACAAAACGATTTGGGGGTTGTGGAGAGGAACATGTATTTGCTGATGTAATAGCTCCCTACTAATGAGCCATAGTTTGCTGATGGCAATTTCAAGATGTCTTTGTTCACAACTACTTATAGTCCTGAACCATAGAAATATGTTGGGGGGGGTTTCATATTTAAAAGTACACTTGAGCACTATTTACAGCTGTATATCAAGACATCTTGAGTTGTTATTTAACTGAGTACAGGCATCTTGGTGTTATGTGACTCACTTTTTGAGGAGGATCTGCCTGGCATTATCAATATGGCTGGTGACAATCTGCTGAAACACAGACAACTCCATGGACTCCTGTCTGCTGTGGAACTCCTCTACATCTATCAGACGGAGATCTCTGCAAGCAGGCCATCCAGGAGGGTAAGATGATAGGCAAACATTGATCTACTACAGCAACAGCATTTTCAACGGAGTGTGACATGGGATAACGTAGCAGTGCCGTAAACTGTAGAAAAGCATGGAAACATCTTGGATAGTCAATCTAACGACACTTTGTTACGGTTCTTAAAACACCTGTCCATGTCCATGCCATGAAAACAGAAGTAATTATTTAGAGAAATTGCTAGTAAATACGGTGGAAGATCTGGAAAATAGTCCCCAGAAATCATAGAAACCAGGAAAAATATTTCTCATGAAAACAAGAAATTATTTATACGAGGCATAATGCCCATGTTTACTCTTTGCTCTGTGTAAATATCTTCATTTTCATCAGAAAAGGTGCTGCTGTTATGTTATAGCATTAGCGTCATAATATACCCAGTTACCATATTTAATTAATATAATTTATTGTAGATTGAATTATGCATAATAGCCTGCCATGATAAGAAATAAAAGGCTTATTGTATTCATACTATGTGGGTCACGTACTATTGTCTACTTGTCACATATTGTGCTTGTGATGTTTGAATAAAATATTATATAATAAAATACATTAAAAATATTGGACACAGCATGTTGTTTTTAACAGAAGAAATGAAAGATGAAAAATAAAATAAAATAAAAAAGAAACATTAAGTTTTTTCCCCCTTAATAAATATGTATTTTAATTTGGTTTTAAATAGTGAAAATAAATCAACTCATGGTGGAGTTTTAACAAAAGTGAAAAATGCCCCATAGCATACTTACTTGTAATAGACATGCCAAAGGTGCAGCACCTGCAGCATAGTGGGGTTTATAGAGTGAAGCTGATCTCTCATCCTCTTCTGCGCGTGAACAAAGGCTTTCTTCAACGGTTTTGACAAAACCTCCAGTCTGACAGTGAAAGATAACAGAGGCGCTGTAAAGACCACACTTGTTTTCCCTATATGAAAATATTTGATTCAGAATTCTAAAGGCTTCCAGCCACTGCTTATTAAAACTCAGGTTTTCCCTATGTGACCTGGTCATGAGCCATGAGCGAGTAGAGGCACTGCAAGGGACATCCACTGTCACATCCTGCTGACTTACTCAAGTCTGTGAGGAGGAAGATCTTTCACTTTGTCCTTGTCATTTTCCCTCGAATCTTTGAATGTATATTTCACTGCAATCAGAAACAAAAGACATTTAAAAAAACAACACTTTATTACCACATTGTTATGTTATACATCCAGTCACCAAACGTTTTTTGGGTGCGTTTGTGCATGTAGGTTATATGCTGCTGTAAATGGAATTAAATAACTACAGATTGCTGTCTTGATGCTCAGATAGTAGTCGTCTTTAATCTCATCGACCAGCAGCTCCAATGGTGCGCTCAGGCTCTTCAGGTGGCACGGAACCATTTTCTGAATGTTCTCTAGCCGGCAGTCCTGCAGAGGAGCCACATTCTCCAGTTCTATCCCTTTCTGGATGTAGTAGTTATATCTCTGACAGGACAGAAAAATCAGAAACCATTTTCAGTAGCAGTGAGGACCTTTTAAACAAACCTGCCTGACATGAATTTTACTTTTGTGTTGACCGTGCCGATTACTGGATGATGGACCTCAGATTTTTTTTTTTTTTACTTGGCATGCATTTCAAATATATAAACGATATACTTTTTGTGCTAAGACAAATGCCTAGCAACTGAGACCAACAACACTAAACAGTGATTAAAAGGCTGGGCATATCAGGTGTCTTGAAAAGAATATGTAAACGTATGATGGGCACAATGTCTTCATTATGAGCAAGTACACAACAAATGAGGGCCTGTGATCAAGTGTGTGCTGCCTGTCACCATTTCGCAGTCAGCCTTGGCTGCAAGTTTGGGAGAGCCACATGGTGGAGCGTTGCCATCCTCGCCCTCCTGGTGGCTAAAAAGAACAGCAAACAATGGGAAAATTGAGTCACCACAAAAAGCCACTTTACTGATATACAACGTATTTCCTATCCTGAGCAGTGTAATGTATAAGTTGTTTGGTCATAGTTACGGTTTACAATAGAGTTGCCTTCAAAAACGGTTTTGCCTTGGTACTTTATTATGACAAACAGAATTCAGCGTCTCATTTTATTTAAGTGCTTAGGTAGCTGGTTAGGTAGTCCTGTCTTTCCTGTCCTGCCAGACCATACACAGGAGACACAGGTGTACGGATGCATCAGCTTGCTTTCATGTGATGGCACCTTTAAATGGCCTTTTATCGCTTTTATTGATTTTAATAATTTTTATTTGTATTTATTAATCTTTTACCTTGCTTCTGTTTTGCTTTTTTATTTATCTTTCTGTTGTATTGCTTTCTGAGTATCCTGTTTTTGCTTTGTCTGACAAAGCACGTGGTAAACTCTGTTTTTAAAAGGTGCTATATAAATAAAGTTATTATTATCATCATCATCATCATCATCATCATTTGAAAGCTCATGACAAACAGATGATTAAGCTTAAAAGACTAAAAAAATTGTTACTCACCATATGAATTTAACCAGATTTTCACGGAGAATCTTCCGCTTTTTACTGATCTTACTTCTGCAATACTTGAAGGATGTGCTCTGGCTCAGCGTCTGGCCTCTGCCATAACCTTCACTCGGTCTACTGTCTGCCCCTCCAAACACCCTGTCACCTACAGCACACACGGGACAAACAGATTCAGTTGAGTTCAAAGAAAACGACAACGGACAACAAAATATATACATATATACACTGCTCAAACAAATGAAAGGAACACTTTGAAAACACATCAGATCTCAATGGGGAAACAAAATCATGCTGGATATCTATACTGACATGGACTGGGTAATGTGTTAGGAACGAAAGGATGCCACATTGTTTGATGAAAATGAAAATGATCAACCTACAGAGGGCTGAATTCAAAGACACCCTGAAAATCAAAGTGAAAAAATGATGAAGCAGGCTAGTCCATTTTGCTGAAATGTCATTGCAGCAACTCAAAATGGTCCTCAGTGGTTTGTATGGCCCCCACGTGCTTGTATTCATGCCTGACAACGTCAGGGCTCCTAATGAGATGACGGATGGTGTCCTGGGGTATCTCCTCCCAGATCTGGACCAGGGCATCACTGAGCTCCTGGACAGTCTGAGGAGCAACCTGGCGGCGTCGGATGGACCGAAACATAATGTCCCAGAGGTGTTCTATTGGATTTAGGTCAGGTGAGCGTGGGGGCCAGTCAGTGGTATCAATTCCTTCATCCTCCAGGAACTGCCTGGAGTTGAAATGATGCTAATTTTGCTCCACTTGGCACAAAGCTAGCCATTTTAATTATTACCTAGCAATTAGCTAGCGTTAATGAGCCTCACAACAACATCACTCACTTATTTTGTCAACCTTCAACAACCTCCTGAAGTCTTCAAATGTGTCCATTGTGTTTTGCTCTGTTTAACCTGTATTTACTATTTAATAAATTAAGAAGATACTATTTAATAAATTAAGAAGCTCTTCTTCTTCTAGTTTTACAGCAGCTGGTTAAGAAGCTCTATTTTACAGAAGAAGAAACATTTTTTTTATTTCTGACTGCATTCTCAGTATTCTGACTTTAATCTCAGAATAAAAAATAAAAAAGGACCTCAAAAACAAATTTCACACGTGGCCCTAATTCTCTTCCGTAATGACTTAATGCCTTGATAGCTTCTTATTAAGTAAGGTGTGTGTGAATGAACGAGGAGGGATGTAGATATTGAGTCTATTGTCTGTTCTGCTCTCCAGAGCGGGAGGTGGCGCTAATTTACCAATAAGATGGATGCCGTAAAACTAGAAAAAGAAGACTTAATACCAAGTCTGTTTTTACATGCATATTCTTTTTATATATATATATATTCCTATAAGCGTAGTAAACTGTGTCAGCCAATTTCTACTGCTATAACTCCATATTTCATTTATTAGCTCAATTTATTCAATTCCCCCTAATAAAATAATGAATGGACTAGTTCCTACTAGTACATGTACTCGTGATTCTCACGAAATCTTGGTTTCAATGATTTCAAATATGAAATCTTTTAAGAGACTTGCATTAACAAATTTCATTTTTAGGCATTAAGTGAAGTGCTTGTGAGCGTTAATTTAAAAAGATTTACTAACAATTTAACACCTTTATGAACATATTTTCCCAAAACAAGTCCCTTAAAATCTCATTAACACAACGGTCAGAAAATGTCAAGGCCATTAGGAAATCCATTTTCACATTTACAAAAATTGATTATTGACAGTCATGCAGTTACTTGAAACTCTGAAATAATATATATTTTTAAATTAGCATTTTTGTTACATTTTGACTCATTATCGCAACACCTTCCACAATCTACAACCTGATATTTGCGATATTTCATTGAAATCTGACATATTTTCAAAATGATGTAGCATGCCTGAAAGAACATAACATATACACCCATTAGCCATAACATTATGACCACCTGCCTAATATTGTGTAGGTCCCGCTTTTGCCGCCAAAACAGCTCTGACCCTTCGAGGCCTGGACTCCACTAGACCTCTGAAGGTGTGCTGTGGTATCTGGCACCAAGACGTCAGCAGCAGATCCTTTTAAGTCCCGTAAGTTGCGAGGTGGGGCCTCCATGGATTGGACTTGTTCATGCAGCACACCCCACAGATGCTCGATTGGATCACCGCTCAGTGATCATAAAGTTATGGCTGATCCGTGTGTATTCTGCACATTTAAAGTTAACAACTACTTTTTCATTTATTAAATTAATATTAAAATAACACCAGTTGCGGTAATAATACATAGGTTTTGGAAATGAGGTTAATGATTTTGGTAATGATAATAAATATTTTAAGACAGAGGTATGGTTAAACATCAAATTTAATGTATTAGAAAATAAAAGATCATGATGGCACACATGGATTCAAGTTAATTAAATTTCATTTTGTGGTGCTTCAAAAGTACATAACATACAGGCTAAAAACAGAACACAAACACACATTAACCATATAAACCATTTTAGCACAGTACTGAAACATTACTGACCACCTAGGGCAAAATACCACATTCTGATTTGTCGATATTTGTCACATGGGGGGGAACAGTAATTCTGAATAACCATGTTAACAAGATCAGATGTGTAGAATTTATGCACAGCTAAAATACCAAAATATGTATAAATACTAAACAGGTACTATATTATAATAACATCAGCTTGAGGTAGGGTGCACGTGGCCATTGCATGGTGGTAACCACCACCACCCCAATGCCTCCTGGTACCCTCTCTATCCCCCTTCCAATTCCAGTGTTTGTGTACTTTGCCCAGACCTCAGGCAACACAGAGAAGTGTCTAGCTGAGGATGTGGCAGGTTGTGGCTCTGGGCTGACAACGTTTATGTTGCCAGAGTAGTACCAGAGTTTCTCTCCCTCAAATCTGATGGATGGTATGAAAATGTGTTCGCTCCAGCAGAGCTCATTGTGTCGACCTCGTACTGACCACTGACAATCTGGAAAGAGAGTAAAACAAAAAACTTCTTAATAGGATTCAGGATACATCATCATTAACATGATGTGTCCATAACACCAAATATTTCTACATACCTGCGTGATCGTGCCTGGGAACAGCTCCGCTTCCAAACCTGACTCAGCATTCTCCTTTTCTGACCCCACATTGTTTTTCGGAAGTTGAATTCTTTTGGCCTAAAGCATTTACAGGCAAAATCACATTGTTGCATGTATTGGATACACCATAGGATATTTCCAGATACGTTTCTCTATTTTAAGTAACACCCATTATACATTCATACCATGAACAGTAATTAACTGCATATCAATACTCAATTTACTTCACTTTTCATCCTTCTATTGTTTAGAGGATATTTCTTCCAAAAACTCGGTAAGTATAAAGGTACATTTCTCTCTTTTTCAGCCTGTTGACATTTAGTCTGAATATGCTGTTGTTTTTTACTGTCTCACCTGATGAATTCTCATCATTTCAGGTACATCGGGACTCATTTGCCACTTGATTTGATGTCCTCTGTTATTTTGAAGAGCCTCGCGGATAAATTGAGATTCGGCTGCTCAAAGAGAGCGTCTGCATCTTTTTGAGTTTTCCCGCCATTGTTTTTTCTTTTTGTCATGCTGCTTCTTTGTCCCGGTTTATTTTTGTTATTTTACACCTTTGCTTTCATTTCTCTTATCTGGAAATGGAAAGGAAGCATGACATGAAAAAGAGCATGACTCAAAACGTGGGAAACATCTTACTGTTAGTACTGTTAGAAGGGACTGAAGGGCTTTCAGACTGTGTGCGTCTACACATCCTATAGTACAGACCATAGACTTCACTTCCTCCCACTGTACAAAAATGATATATATTAAAAATTGTTTAAATTATTACTCTTGCTGCAACCTCCCTCCCCTTCCAGCAGTTCTGGGTCGGTGTAAACCTTTTCTCTGAATTTTTTCAGCTTAGCCTTCGCTAAAGCTTTCTTTTTCTTTTTCTATTTTAAAAATATAGCCTGTACAATTAAATTCTCATTACCGAAACAGAAGTTATCTCTACTGCAACCGGCCTTAAATTGCAGTGGTACGTGAGAATGGTGCTGTGGAGGATGAGAAACCTTAGCATGCTTTGCTAGCAACAGAAAAGCCATGATGACTAAGCATATTTTTACTCAGCTAACATAGTTAGACTTTAATAAGGTATATTTTCATGTAAAATTTTTATTCCAATTTTAATTCAGCACTACCTGTTGATATTCTAATCAATAGTGTCGTGTACTCAGTCTGACAACTGGAAAAGTATAAAGAAATCTGCTTACCTGGTCGCCATCCTGAAGCTCGTGGCAGGTGTGTTGCTTCTTCCAAAATTAAATTTGATTTAATATTCTTTGCGCGTGTGTAAACGGTCCTTCAAAAATGTTCCAAAGGATGAGAACTTCTGTCATTTTTTCCACACTGTTTTCATTGTTACGCACGAATATTCAGCTATTCACTTGAAAACATGTAGTAAAACATCCATGTAGTTTTTTTTCCCCCCAGAACTTTTTCCTTTTACACTGTTAACAACAAAACACACATTCCGACAGCCGGACGCGTTGCAATGAGAAATTCAGCAGAAGATCCAAGAAAATACAAAAATAATTAATTCCCATGTTGAAATTACTCTTTTAACACTATTATCTTTATGATATTTTGCTATATTACTAAAGTACACGTGTGATGATTACTGCCATGATAGTTTAATGGTTGTAATGTCTCGTAGACAACAAGGGAGTCGCTCCTGGACACGGTTGTTCACCATCAGTGTGGCGTTTTCACAAATGAGCTCAGGTGTTGGACCCAAAAAAAAAACACCCAATGCCACTTGGAAAACGCAATATGGGCACCGACTGTTTTTAAAAACACTCACTAGGTGACGACGTTCGTGTTTTCTGAGCTCACCTTTGGTGGAGTTGGTGGTTTGAAGGCTACCGGGGATATTTGTTTTCTTCCTGGTTGAACTCATGTTCGTCCTCGTGCAAAATGATCAAAAGCTAACGCGAAGTCTTCAACGAAACCCCGCGTGCCGTTGCTATGGCCGTTGCTAAGGAAGCAGCGGGGAGAACTCGCGTGAGCTCCTCCGCGCCGGCAGGATGTTGTGATCGGGGTGTAAATACTAAGGCATTATTAATCAATAGTCGCACAACGGATGCAACGTCTCGGTTCAGTTTAGCTTCTGTCGATGTTCCGTCAAACTGTTTAAAGGTGATTAAAACTGGTTCTGGCTGCTCAAACGAGACGACAGCTGGGAGATTTGCTGTTCATTTCCAGTCCAGATGAGCACAGAACTATAGGTGCCCACCGCAGCCGTTTAGCGACCATGAAAGACTGGACGTCGCTCAATTTTTTACAACTTAATTCTGAGTAAACTGAACTTCTCGTCATTGGCTCTGAAAAAAATAACAAATAATACTTTTCAGTCTATTGGCACCCTTGCCCCTTGCGTCAAACCCAAATAATAGGAATCTTGGCATAATATTTGACCCAATATTGATCTTCATGTTAAAATATTGGTCCACTTAGGTCATCACATCAAAAATTGTTGGCTGTACTTTATGGAAAACTTAAAACCAAAGGCGCTTGTTCCTTTGCAGCCATAGCACCAAGACTGTGGAACAATCCCCCCCTATTAGATCAGCTCAGTCTGTTGACTCTTTTAAAAAATTACTAAAAACACACTATTAGATTGGCATTCTTTTAATTCTCTGGGGTGATTTTAAGGATGCGTTGGATTTTCATTTTTTATATTAACTTGTAGTTTTTTTGCATCTTACGTTTGTGTTGATCACCTGTATTGTAAAGCACTTTGTAACTGAAGTTTAAAAAAGGTGCTATATAAATAAAGTTTTACTTACTTACATCCCGTGTGTTTGGTCTTAAAATGCCTTACGTGCTAACTCTGCTTCAGTGTGTTGTGGTGTGTGTGTCTGTAATAAGCAAAGGGAATTTCATATTATAGTTATTTTCTAAATTGTTTACGCACTTATCCTATGAGAGACCTGGCTGGATGTCAGACCCTGGACCTTCCCTTGGACCATAACCAGGATAAGGCTGGCAATGCTGGGGGCCTGGGGTAGATCCCTGTACACAACATATCACAGGGCTCACACACTGACCGGCAACTCACACAGGACATATAACCGATCACGCTCACATGCATTCAGTTGACATGCTTCAAAACCACCGGTATTGGAAAATTCTCCAGCAACTTCATAATTTAAATGGACACCCAATAACACAGCTCACCATTATAGTCGAGACCAAATTCTTTGGATACCTTTTTTTTTTCTTTTACAATCGGCAGTCCACAAAATTCTTAGCATAGATAACTACCATGAGCCTTTGGCAGTCTACAAGAATGTATTGTCATGCTGGTTGTAACTAATGTAAGATGTATTTTCCATGACTTAATGAATTACATGGTTTAAAGTTAAAATTATACACAAATGCAGCTTTTTTTCAAAACCGTGTTTAATAAAGAAAGTGATATATATAGTAAAATCTTGTTTTTGAAATTGTATAAAACATTTTTACTGGAAACATGTAAGACATTCATTAAAGTTATTATTTTAAATAAGTATTCTAAACCTTTAAATTGAAGATAAATATTCATCACTGCTCAGTAACTATGGCGACCTTGACCAAAGAACTATATCTCATGTGCCTTGCTTGGATGCAGTTTCACTGCAAATAAACTCACTGCTTAAGTTGAACTGCTCTGCTGCCCACACCGACCTCTAGTTGTATTTGGCTTCTTCCAGCTGTGAATATGTGGTTGTCAGTGTTTAACCCTTCCCCACGATGGCACGACTCTCTTTGATTGCATCAACAAACGCAAATGGGGTTTCCTTTATTTCCCTTACTATATTACATATAAAACTATTTACATGAAAATACAAAAGCGTATCTTTGGCTCAGATGAACTCAAGAACCAAACCTCACACCAAAAACGATCCGATGCATCGACAAATACAAACATTACTTGGCAGTAGAATTACTACTCGGGACCATTTAGTTTCTGCTTGTCAACCCAATAAGCTACAATAAATTGGATGATAAAATGAAACACTGCTTATGCCAACATTATCTGGGAGACCGAAGCATATTTAAAAGTCTTACTTTCATTTAAATAATGGAGGATATCTGTAAGTGGGAAAAGATGCACTTACGGTGTATTCCAAGTAAGACCTTAAGTAGGGGTGTGGCTTGGAATATTACTGCGTGTGCCTGTGAGCGCATACACTTTGACATACAGTACCAAACATGTCCAGTCTCTGAGACGGGGTAAGTGCCGCTGTTGGAAAACCCAACCTTGGTCTGCGATGATAAGGAAGACAAAGGAATATGCAACTCTCCAAGCATTTATCAGGCCGCCATTTGGCCTTGCAGTGGCTGAGGCACTGCTCTTTCAGCTGCAAACAGACGTTTTACAGCTCTGCCCGCTTCAGCCCAGGCAATGTGAGCTCATACCTTAAGAGGAAAGAGAAAAGAAACGTTCATATATTTATACTTGAACAAAATGAGCCATTTGATTCCCCACATACATGTCTATGCATTATTACTGTCGACCAGAAAGGGTCTTTGCCCTCCAACCAGACACGGGTCCAGCAACCGCATGTTATTTTGGATGTTCGTTGAGACCAGCTTAAAGAAACAGTTTGGGAAATGCGCTTTTTCACTTTCTTGCTGAGAGAAACCAAATCTGCCTACATAAAGCTCACTAACAAATACATTCTATTTAATCCACAAAAGAAAGTGTAAAAACATCACAGTCATCATGGCTGGCCGTTTGCTTCATTTAACTGTACAAATATGAGGGGTGGTATCGATTTATCCCTTTAAAGACGCAGGTTAGGCTGATTTTTCTATCCTAACAAAGGAATGAGTGCAATAAAATGTACACAACGGCAGTAGGAAGTAATGGATACTTCAAGTCAGCATACGTCAGCTTAGTTCTAAAACTCAACTTTGTGTTCCATTCACAAGAAAACGCCAAGAATTATTTGCAGCTACTGTTTCACTCAGATAATGGAAAAGTAGAAAATGGGCCCCTTACCAGTCCGTGATGCCTTTGGCTAAATCCAGCTGCGAAAAATCTAACATCACCTGTGGACAGGAAATTCAGTCAATTATCCAGACAGAGTTTCAAACTGCAAACGTGTGGCAACCATAGAGGTCAAGACATTATTAATTAAAAACATGTACAACATTGAGCAATGAGCTAAAGTTCTTTGGAGGCTGTATATTTGTCTCACCAATGACATAATTTCAAATGCAGATAGCCTGTGAAATCTTGTGTCCGGAACGAAGACAAGTAGTGTTACCTACCATGCCAATGTCCTTCCTCTCTCGTGAGTGCAACATCTTGCCATTTTTCACAGACACGTCCAACTTCCTGGTTTTTGCTTCTTCAAGTGACACATCAAATTCAAACCTGTAATAAAAGAGGTTTGGCAGAAAGAAACCATCTCAACCTTTGTGCTTCTGACTGAGGAAAGCGTCAAGTTTGTTTTGTTTCCCATACAAATGTGTGATGTAGGATGAATCCAGTAAGCTTACTTGTCATTGAAGACAGGATTGACTGTCCTCCTTTTGACATGTGTCCTCTTGCGGTGTATCCAGGACTGGTCAGGGAGCAAATACAGGCGGACATAAGAGTCTGTGCCATTCTCACCGAACCGAAATAAGTTCCTGTAGGCAACAGGTACACACAACTGGTATCATATTCTTTTTCATAGTTCTTTTGTACAAACTTAAGTTAAACTGAACTGAACGTGAACCTCTTTTGTTATGTTGGATTCAGTCACAGCATTCAAACCAATGAAACAGACTATTATAAGCATTCTCAACAGAAAACTGCTTTTAATGTTCTACTGAAGGCTGAAAAATAAGTTATACTAAGTTGGATTTCACTTCATATCAGACAAAAACGACAACCTCTTACTGTGGTTACCTCACTTGATGGAGACATATATATGCAAAGGATAAGTATATGTACAAGTGGCCTGTTAAAGTTGGTTTTTCATGTCATCGCACGGAAATTGAAATGTGAATATCTGTGTTTTAAAGATCTAAAATGTGTTCAGAGCTGAGCTGAGGAAATGGACATATATATCCCTGGACAGTATTAGTGCTGCTGGGAAACTCTATTGAGGCTGGACTTTTCTGACGTACCTGCAGGCATCCACCAGGATGATGAGTTTGTTCCTCAGGGTGGCATAGCGCACAGTCAGGTGGATCTCCCCAAATGAACCCTGATGTTTCCTGATGGCCCTATAGTGATAAAAAGATTTATAAATGTGACTTGTATTACTGAACTCTTGCTAAAATCCAGTTTAGCAGACTAAAGGTCTGAACAAAAGGCACATAGAACAAAACTATAGACTCACTCTGGATACGAGGCTCCCTCGGACAGGTCGAAACGCGACGAAGCGATGGAGTTGTCTGACAGCAGGCTGTGGGAGTCATACCGTCGCATGTTTATTGTGGAAGCAGGTGGCTGCCCTGTTTCAGAGCCCAGGAAGGAGCCACGGCGGTGAGCTGGATAGCCTTCATTAGAGACCGTCTGGGAATTAGCTGCCTGGATCGGAGATGAGGCTTGGCCAGCGGGGTTGGTGTCGGAGGTAAGTGCCGGAGAGGAGGATGGGGCGTTACCTCCTTGGTTGGTCTGTGGTTTGGCTTGTGGAGGAGGACTGAGGATAATCTTGGGTGGAGGCTTGTCCAAAGTAAGAATCTATTGTGGGATTGAGGACATGGCTAATGTGAGTAACACTATGTAAAAACATCAACGTAATAGAGTACACTTGCAAGTTCTCATGATCTAGGTGTTGGCTGAAAAACATCATAGTTACTTCAACTGGAAATAGATGGCAGCAAAATGGAAACTGACTTAAGATGAAAGAGATTTTTAGCTGTGAACAAGAAGCACCTCAATGTCATTTAGCTATACGAGACTGTATCTTTGTACTGAATGTGTGATGTGCTTGATCTGATTACGTGCAATGTGAGTTTCTACTAAATGCTACTAAGTGCACCCACCCTGAGAGTGGCTTTCAGCTTGATCTGGCTGTTTGCCCCGGAGCGCTCCAGTCGGAAGCGCTGGTCCAGAGTCATGTCGGAGGTGTGGAGGAGGCGACTCAGGGGCAAGGTGAGAATACCGAGCGGAGTCTTCTTCTCGTGCTCTTTGACCTGGACCACAAGAACACAGATAAAACTATTCAAGCAGGGAATGGAAAAGGGTTTATATCTCCTGAGGATATTTGACTAGGTTTAGGTCTATCCAACATTTTCAACATTGGAATTTCCTCTGTTTTTTTAGGTTCTATGGTGATGAGATGACAGGGAAGTCAGTCCATTCAATTCAATTTTATTTATGTAGCGCGATATCATAAGAAATCTCAGGGTACTTTCTCATATAGAGCAGGTCTAGACCGACTATTTACAGAGAACCAACAATTCCCACCATGAGCAGCACTAGGAGACAGTGGCAAGGAAAAACTCTTAACAGGCAGAACCAGAACCAGGCTCTGTGTGGGCGGACATCTGCATTGACCGTGTGTGTGTGTGTGTGTGTGTGTGTGTGCGAGTGTGAGTGTGTGTGTGAGTGAAAGCATACAGCAGCACAGTACAACACAGACATTTGTCAGTGCAGTCATAGTAGTAGACTATCTTGGGGGTCTGACCACATACCAACGGTGTCAATTTGCATCAATTTAATCGAATCAAAGAAATTGGAATATGCTAAAAGAAATCAACTCCAATTTAGACTTTTCAGATTTTCAACAGTGATTATTGCAAACTTGGAGAAACATACGTTTGTTGACACAATGTTTTAAAGAGCTACGTCACTTTTTCCTGCTAGAAACCATCCGTATGGTATGGTATGGTGGTTACAACATTAAATGACAAACCTGAACAACGAGCTGCTCTGTTTTGACATCGTGCACGAAGAAGGTGAAGCCCTGCTCCCACACCGGGTCTTTAGATGCATACACAACCTGTGGAAGGAGAAGATGATTAGTGACGGGTGATAGCTACGACTGAATGATTTTATTGCAAAAAGCTAGACAACTACCGTGTTGTCTGCAGCATAACTTTAACACCACAGACATGTCAATTTCCAAATCAAAGTTCAGTTTGACAGTTACAGGTGTGTATAGTATAAAGTATAAACATTAACAGATATGATTTCACACATTTATTGAATGAAAGAGGAAATGTTTTATATCAATGTAACAAAGTGAGAGCTGTACCTTGCTTTTCTGAGCTTTCTTATCAATGGAAAATTCCACAAAGGAGTTCGGGCAGGTGGTTCTCTTTGTGAGCTGAAAACAAAGCAACTCAATGAGGCGGTGCATGAATTGTTTTGGCAAAATCTTTTCATACACTGTGTCAACAGCAGTGACTCGCCGTTATCGACAATATGTTTGAAACTACTCGACACGCGATATCTCAGCTGCTTTCAGTGTTTGTTTCCCATATGACACGATTCCGTCATTAAAATTCTACTTTCATTTATTCTTAAAAGCCACCAGCAGCAAGCCAACGTTTGGAGTTGCCTTCCAGGTTGGGCAGGTTATGCATTCCACTCCCTAATACACTGCAGATGCACCACACTGTCTGGGCAAAACAGATGTTTACGCTGGCAAGTAAACTTTTATTATTACTGCAGAAGGATGGGAATGCTACCGGTGGTATGTGCGGCTAGAACGCTAGCGTGAGCATGGCTGACCCTCATTTTAACAACATTCATTAAACCCGACATCTTGGCTGAGACTGTCCACTATCAAAACGTATGGTAAATGGTAACGGTAAATGATTTGATTTTCCTCAGAATCTTCTGAAAATTAACAAACCATCCTCAAGAGAAAAGGGTATTTTTTTGTAGTTTTCTTTCTCAACTGTGTGTGCTATGACGCAATGTAGCTCAGGATAATGAAACCTTAACATGAGAAAAGTCTGTCACCTGTCTCTCTTCACACAATGGCCAGCAGAGGGCATTCATTTAGAGGCAAGAGGAGACTCAACATTTGTTTAAACAGGTCTGGGTCCACAAGTGTCCTTAAGAATGTCCTAAAATTTGATTAGAATTGGTTTAATTAGCAGATGGGGTTTATAACACAGGCGCAAGTTGGAGTGGGTCAAATGTTTGTCACAGAAACTGTAAAGTGATCTGTGACCTAAATGGCGTTTATCTATTTGTCCCATGTAGCAATGTTAAACTCCTAAGAAATACCACTCTGCATTTGCTTTACAAAAGAGGGCAAATCAGTATCGATGCAACTGTTTAATTTACTCAGCAGAGTCCTCCCCACAGACGTGTTCACTTAGTAATCAACACTTCTGTTTGTTTCCTGATGCTGGGAAACCCGCCCTGAACAACATGAACACCAGCTGGTAATAACACACCCACATGAAATGACAAGCATGCACCAGACAAACGGGAAATACCAGCTATGCACAGGGACGAGTACACCTGGAGCACTAACAGACGACATCTGATCTGACAGAGGCTTTTTGTCTGGCATCAAGATACAAATGTAAGGCAGTAAAGTGAAAGAGAAGCTACATTACTGCCCGATTTCACCCTTAAAGAAAAAAATAATTTCTTTCGCATATTTTCTTCACTCTAAAGTCAATCTTCTTTTAAAATTCCAATTCAAACGTGGAACTACTATAGGTCTCAGGCTGACTTTTTATAAAAAGGCAGACAAGAAACTTATAATAAAAAAACCTTTGTAATAATAATGGTCATGAAAAGATGCAGAGAAGATTACATTTACAAATTAATATGGAATTAATGTATGGTAAGATCTGAAGGCCCTACATGAATGCCTGGCAGCACAAACGAATCAAACGAATCAGCTGCTAATGGATGGGCCCCACGCTGAATGGTTAATGGAAACCCGGACAGTCCTGATCCTGAAGGATCCCCAGAAAGGAGCAATCCCGTCCAACTAAAGGGCAATAACCTGCCTCTGCATTACACGCAAACTCCCGTCAGGCATCATAGCAGCTAAGATGACTAGGCACATGACACCATACATGAGCGGGGCCCAGGAAGGAATTAGTAAGAGCACAAGAGGTGCAAAGCACCAGCTTCTGGTAGATAAAGCAGTCACTCGAGACAGTAAGACCAGACAGACCAATCTGTGCACACTGATGCACACCTCCAGGATCTACAGTAACGACACCAGAATGTCATTCGGACTAGACAAGTGTGCTCGGATGGTATCCAAGAGAGGGAAGGTAGTCAAAACTGAAGGAATTAGACTACCAGAAGGCGACATAGCAGATGTTGAGGACAGCTACAAGTAACTTGGGATCCCGCAAGCGAATGGGAACCATAAAGAGGCCGCAGCAAAGTGAGCCACAGCCAAAGACTTCCAGAGAGTAAGGCCAGTCCAGCACTCAGACTGTACACTAAGCAGAAGGAAGGAGGCCGAGGACTAGTGTCAGAGCCACTATCCAGGATGAACCCACAAAGATTCATGAGTACATCAGTAAAATGTCCCCATGTGATGAGTTGCTTAGTGAATACCTCAGGCAGAAGCCTGTTGAGGAAGAAGCTAAAGTGGAACCATCATGGGAGGATAAACCCCTGCACGGTATGTACCACCGGCAAATACTAGAAGTGGCCAAGATCGAAAAAAAAAAACCAGTGGCTGGAAAAGGCTGGATAGAAATACAGCACAGAGGAACTAATCATGGCAGCACAGGAGCTCAATAGAGGCTGGGATCTACCAAACCAGGCAGGACCCCAGGTGCAGACTGTGCAGAGATTCACATCCCCGAACACTCGGTGCTGTGACCCCTAAACTGAGAGAGTGGCTCCAACAGGTTCCATGAGCAACATCCGAGATCTCTGTCCAGAAGAGTGCAGTGCTAGGAACGGCTAAAATACTGCGCAGGACCCTCAAGCTCCCAGGCCTCTGGAACAGTAAAACATTTAACAGCAAAAATGACCTACTGTAAAAATAAAATTGGCAATTAATCAAAATACATATATAGCAACTACTTATAGAGAGGACAGCTGGTATAATGTTAAGAGCACAAACTGTAAGCTTAACAACGTCTCCTCTTACCCGAGCTTCCTTTGAGTGCTTCCCATGTTTCTGATGCTGCTCGGTGATCTCACTGTGGTCTTTCTGGGGGGGGGGGGGGGAGCGAGAGAGCGAGAGACACGAATACACACATCAGCACATTTTTCCATTATCTATAAGTTGCACCATCTGCTCTCAACAACAGTCCTATTAGAAGCCACTTACTGGGAGGTTTGAGGCATTGTCCAGATACACCGCGAGCATAGCACAAGCACGGCCATCTGCACACTGGAAGAGCGTCACGGCAGAGAGCAAAACACGATTTAGTCAACTAGACTAACTGCTGGCCCAATAACTCAAGTCACACAGGGGCAATCTATAGTCTACATGGCAAACCAGATAACTGACTGATGATACCTAATATAAATCCTAATGGAAACGGGATCTGATGGGAGAAATGCAAACAACAACAAGGCTACCTCCATCAGCAGGCTGGGATTAGCCTTAAGGGAAAACCACTGGAGCTTGAGGTGAAGTTCTCCATTCGGGACCCCTTCCAGAGGAAACCACTACAACAGCAAGGAACATTCATTTATCAGCATGATAAAAGTGGTCGAAAATCTGTTGAAAATGGTTATAAAAGCAGCAGCATTTGAACATCTTTTATTTGCATTATTACAAATGCTGCTGCTGTTGAATAAAAACACTAGGAAACAGTAAATAAAATGTTCTGCTGAGGTGGCAATCATTTTGTTAATACATATTTATATTTCTTTCCTACTGCAGCAAAAGAAAAAAGAAAAACTACTTCCTTAGGCACACATCACTTTATTCAGTATATCCGCAATATTAAATAAACGCTCACCTTATTGATTTCTTTCTCCCTCTTCACTTCTCCCAAATCTAGGTTATACCTAAAGTGATAATAAAAAAAGATGGGGAGGGGAAACCTTATAGCACTAACATTTAAAACAAATATATTTGCAGCACCAATACCATATCTACTTACATTTTTAAACTTACTCCACATCACAACTCAGTTATTTGCTCCAAAAACATGTTTTTACAAGCTACCGTACTGCATATTTTCAATCAAATAACCATATTTAGTGTTCAAGCGGAGACATCACATGGGAATACAAAACATGCAACATTATTAAAAGATAATATACTGTACCTGACAACTTATTTAAAAAGGTAGTGCACACTTACACGTGTCTTTTGAGCTGTAAACTCAATTATATGACAGTGCTGTGATGAACCACATAATATAATATATATATATATAATATAATATAATTAATATTGACATTTCTTACCAAATGTATAAAAATCAGCATTTCGTGTTTTAAATCAGCCCTGAACCTGCGAGGCCAATGCAAACATAGTCAACCGGTTGGGACCCATCTACGTCATGAAATTTATCAGTCAGTCTCCCCGTGTCTCTTGACCCAGACAGTACGTAGCCACGAGGCCACGCCCCCTACAGTTGTTGTTCCCTCACTCGGTGTATTTATTTATTTGCTGGGAGAGAGGCTTCTAGCTGAATCTGAGGGTGGAGTTGCACTTTGAATGCCACCCGTGCACTGGCAGTTAGACGCTCCACCCAGGGAACCCACACGATTTCTCAAGTAACAGTCATTTGATTGCTGGTAGAGTAGATTAGATTAAATTATTGGAGGCGGCGGCTTCGATTTAACACAAGAAAGCTCCGGTGAAGCTGTAAGCCTATGCTGACAAAAATTCACGCCCTTTGAAGAGGTCTGTTAACTCATCCTGGGGGGGGGGATATACTGCTGCCAACATGCTCAGTAACAGAACCATAACCTCTCTCTAGACCTCTTTATTGGGAGTAAGTAAGCTTTTCTTTTTTATGGTCTGACCTCAGATGAATGGCTTATGTTTTTTTTTTATAATTAACTAAATAATTACATGGTTATCAAATCACTAACATTCCACTTCACCTTGTGATTTGTTGTGTAGTGCCATGACGGGATGTGTTGTGTGGCTGGGTGATACAGTAAGTAATGCCTGAGAAAGTCTTCGATGACTTTACTATTCACTACTTATTTGTGCTATTAGATAGTGTCTTACTTTCCAATGAAGTCATCTTTATCTGTGTCCTCGTCGTATATCTCCATCTCCAGCTCTTGCCCCGGGGCCTCATGGACGACAAACTGCACACGGATAAAGAAAGAAAATTAAAAATAAGGTAGATGTTATGTAAATGTATTTGAGATGAGAAAGTCAATGCTGCAATCCATGCCCCAATTCAGAATGCTTAATTACATTTCTAAAGCTTTTGGAGACGGGCTTTAGCACATTTCACATCAGCAAAAAGGCATTAGGTGATAAACATTAAACCTGAAAGCGCAGTTAGCACCGCAAAAGAAAAGCCAACAAAAATTGGAGGAAAGTGACACACGCTCGAGACAACTTAAGAGTTTGTGGTTTGAGTAGCTTGTCTGTGACAGAATCTGTGACAGAAAGTATTTGTCTTTAGCTTTGCCTTTCACAAACAAGGAAATGCATGATGGGATTTTATCGGCGTGCAGGTTTTGCATACCAGAATACATGCAGGATTCCTGATTGGGAAAAACAGTCGCGTTGAGGGTTAACTTAAGTTCATCCAGGGGGTTTAAAAAAGGCCCCAAAATAGTTGAATAAAAGAGACATCACATTTTTTAAACCAAAGTATGAAAATTATACTAAAATGACTGCAGTTGTCACGCGTTACCGTTACTCTACCTCATACACTTCATTCCACTTGGGGTTCAAATTCTCCTTGATGGTCTTGCTTTTGAAATTTCGGTTGCCGACTCGGAGCGTTGCATAGGGGTCCGATTTGCCTTTCACTAAGCCCAACATGTACGTGTCCTTAGCCACCAGGTCTCTGGCCTCCAGCAAGTTGACCCTCACCACACCCTGAGGAGCAGACGAGGAAGGCAAGATTCAAGCTGACAATATTGTCCCACGTCACAAGAAAAAGACAACATCTTCACCTACATATTATTTAAAAAAAAAAAAAATATATATATATATATATATAGAGAGAGAGAAACCTACAAATGTTAAAACAACATCCAGATTTTTGCTGTTTATATTTTGGTTGGGGACTTTTATCCCAAAACATGCAGCATATAAAAATGCCTGCAGGTGATGAGATGAAGATTTAGGATCTTACATACACGAGGTAGCGGGAACCTCATCTGGTCCACTTTGACCTGGTCTATGAACGGCACACACATGCGGTTGGGCAGCACCATGAGCGAGGCAATGATGTCGATGATGGTCTCCTCAGACAACGAACTGGAAGGGGACAGATGAGATGAAGGCGCTTTACAACCAGACGACTGAATCAGCTAAATGTTGGGGTGACCATCACGACTCAGTTTAGGCCAACAAGAAAGGATTGGCCTTGTAAGAGCCTGGGGGGTTTTCTGTGGAAACTAACCTGAAGCCAGGGCTGTCCAAGAGGTTGGTCGTGCCAGTCCAGTTGATTTGGAGGCTCTGGAAGAGAAGTAGTTTTAAACTTGGCTAATCGCACAGCTTAATTGATGACAGCAAGGTAATGAAAATGGAAACTTACTGGGCGGCGAATGAAAAAAAAGGTGACTCCTCCCACCAGTGGCGCTTCACCAATGAGCGGCTCCAAAATGACCCTCAGCATCCCGTGGAGCTGGAAGAGTCAGGACGGTTTTTACAAGACTAGTAAACACACGATGATGATGATGATGATGATGATGATGATGGCGGTAATGCAGAGAATACAGAAAGAACGAGATGCCCACCTTAACTCCTTTGACGCCAGCCGTGATTGGCTCCTTCACCACAGC